>ML423193.1:558-79176 GCA_005239525.1 Nicotiana knightiana | reverse complement strand
GGGGGGGGGGAGTTTCCCGATTGTTCGGATCATTTTGAGCTAAGTGAGAATTTTCTGGGTTTCTGGTGTATTCGCACATCCGATGCCGCATCGGCAGTCAAAGGTGCGCACCTGCGGATGGGGGCTAGGGTTGGCCAGTTGGCACCTACAGTGTCGTACTTGCGGATAAGCTGTCCAAACCCGCAGTAATGCCTAACAGATTTAATTAAATCGAGATTTAGCTCATTTTCATAATTTTTAGACCTAGACTTCGGAAGGAGGCGATGTTTTAGGTGATTTTCACCCAAGCTCGAGAGTAAGTAATTCTTGCTTGTTTTTGATTATATATGTTGATTCCTCACAAATTTCTACACATAAAATATGGATCTTAAGAGTAAAATTTGAACCTATTATGTACAACTTAAGAGTGTGTTTTGGAGTTTCGAAGACTGATTTGGACTTAAATTTGAAAACTAATTACATACTTAGACTCATGGGATTATGGGTTAACGTGATTTGACCTTAGAAATTGGGTTTTTGCCATACGGGCCCAGGTTGATTTGTTTATTAATGTCACGATCGAAAAATTCCACCGGAGCCTTGA
The DNA here is from genome assembly GCA_005239525.1 of Nicotiana knightiana. Lineage (NCBI taxonomy): Eukaryota > Viridiplantae > Streptophyta > Magnoliopsida > Solanales > Solanaceae > Nicotiana > Nicotiana knightiana. The sequence goes on along the minus strand of ML423193.1, from coordinate 78,593 downwards.
CGACGCCTAACACCGCTTGCTAGGCAAGCCATCAATAAATAAGTAGAAACAAACTTAAATTACAATATTAAATAGTCTCAACAGAGGAATAATCGTAAATAACTGAAGCCAATAGCCATAATACAACTAAAACCATCTCGTGATCTGGTGTCAACGAGAACATAAGCGCTACAAAATTAAACACAGAGTCTGATCCCAAAATACAAAATTATCTGAAAGATAAAACACTAATAACATAAACTTTCGCCGCTGGTCCCCCGATGATGGTACCTTCTTTGGCACCAGCAAGTCACCAAGCCCAGTGACGTCCTCCGAGGCAGTGGACTCTAACCCATCCAAGAAGTTGTGGATATCTGTCGCCCCCTGAGGCCCTCGTAGGAATGATCTTCTAGCATACCGGCCTCATGGATCATGGCATCTAAGAACTAAGGAGACCCGGTAAGGTCAATCTCCCCAAGCGCATCTTTCAGGGCACCTTCCTCTGCTCGAGAAGTGTCATCCCCGGTCTCCCTCTCAACTCCCCTAGCTTGGGCAAAGTAGCCACACCCCGTTTCGGTTCGGAGATCTTGGCCAATATCTTCTCAAAAGCTTCCCTGGCTTGAGGCAAAGCAGTTCGCAAGCCACTAGCTCAGAATTGTCTTCTTCTTCTTCTTCTTCTACTTCTTCTACTTCTTCTTCGAATTCATCCCTCTGTCGGCAAATTGAGTCTGATGGGAGGACGTCGATATTTTTTTTGGGTTTGCGCACCTGCCTCTTTTTCGATTTTTGCTTCTTTGAGTTCGGGGATCTCGGGGCCCTTTTTGTTTTCTTCTCATCACCCTGCCTCGGGGAAGGGTACTCGAGAGGCACATCCTCATCAGCGGATAGAGGCCTCAAAGCAACATCTTTGGGGAGACCTACAAAAGAAAACAAAACAGATAAGAATTTGACAGCCGCAAAGAGAAAGTCAAACACTATTAAATCAACAAAGAAAACTTACCATGACTACGGGCCTCCCACTGACCCTTCAACAATCCATCCATGCACACTCGGAATATGGTCTGTCTGACATAAGGTAAAGTTTGAATGAATGAAAGGTGGTGTTACACTCCGTAAGTTTAATAACGTTGATATCGTTATATATATATATATATATATATATATATATATATATATATTTGATATGGTATTTTGAGTGGAACATTTTTGTAAAAAAGAAAATAATTTAAAAAAATGATTTTATATAATTATTAATATTACTACTTTCGTATATGTTTTCAATTATACACATAATATGAGAAACGCCTATGAGATTTTATTTATTGTAAAAATATGAATTAATTTTTTCACAAGAAAAGAATGTTATCTTTTTATCATTTTAAGAATTAAGTGTACAAAAATTTATACTCTTTATGAGATTAGGAAAATTATAAGTTGAGAAAATATGTATAATTTTTTTTCCATGGATATTTTATGTATTAATTTTATATGTTACCACATGACCACGATAGTAAAGTATATTATAGTAAGGTATATGAGGTATGTTAAAAGTGAGTAGTATTTTAAGTAAGTTAGGATAATTTTTAATTATGTGAGTAAGGAATTAATTATTAATTTTAGTGAGAAATTAGCCAATTAGAGATTAGTGGATAAATCTTTGGTAAAATAACCCCCAACGTGGCAGCAAGGAAACACCCCAAACAATTACTCTTGGTTAAGTGGATAGGTGGCATTTGGAGGGTTTCATGAAGTGATATTTATGTCTTATATACGTGTGCTTTTTGTGCTTACAGCCAACTATCAATACTCCAAATTTAGAAGTACTATTATCTCTAAGGATTTTAATATTCAAGATAGTGGTTATAGATATAAGTGACCAATTTCACCTTGATTCTACCGTGAACAATGTGGACTAAGGCGTAGTTTTATCACTAAAGATTCCTCAACAATATGTTGAACAAATTCATATCAAATCAAGCTTGATGCACCAGTAGCCTTTGGCACACGGTTAGATGGAAAAAAAAACAAGACTAGAATCAAGTTTTTCTGAACTAAGCATGCAGCATCATTTTATATTTCACATGCGAAGAAACATAATGATTATATATACTTACGTCGGTTTCCTTTAGCGGATGAGTTGAGCTCTTCAGCAAGTGGGATAAGACCAGGTATGTTAAGGCTATCCCTTTTTTCTTTTGGCATGATCTACGACACAAAAGAAACGAGCAAATGCATAATTTTCATAAATGATTATATTCATAGAAATACTAGAGATGCTTATGTTTTTGTTTCCCCATATGTCATATTATTCTATCATCTGTTCACGGGTCTCAAAAATACGTAAGATGATAAAGTTTATTTCATGATGTTAATCAGAGGTATAATGGTCTTATGAAGTACCGAGAGATTTTATTAACGTATTTCATATGCATTTCATGAATTTATGCATGCACATTGACCTATGACCAGATGGCGTTATATACGCGTATATATATGTATATATATGTATATGGAATACGGGAAAGGTTATGGCGTTATATACGTACCACCACCTGATCAGCTGGCATACGTTTATTATTTGCCCACAGTGGCCGAGATGATATGATGGGATGCCCTCAGAGGCTTGATGATATTATGTACGTACAGACCTATGCATTACATGACATTTATATGCATATGCATGGCATTATAAATATTTCATGATTTACAGAGCTATGCAGACTTGCAGGTTGAGTCCTTTACTGCATGTTTCTTCCATGTCCTTTATTTACTGATTTACATGCCTTACATACTCAGTATATTATTCGTACTGACGTCCTTTTGTTGGGAACGCTGCATTCATTCCTGCAGGTATAGATAATCAGTTTGACGAGCCTTCATAGTAAACGAGATTGGTTTCAGCGAAGGATCGGTAAGACTCCACCTCATTCGGAGTGCAACCGAGTTTATGAGTTATCGTGTCAGAAGTTTTCTACAGACTTATGGGTAAGCCGGTACCTTCTCCCATTTTATGTCAAATAATTGTAGAGGATTTGCAGACACGGGTTTATTATGTACAGTATGTCAGAGGCACTGACGGCCCATATGTATTCAGGTTTTATGAACGATTCATTGATATAACATTTGCCCACTTACAATTGTACATTATGAGTTATGGCCATGTTGGCCCATAATGATCACAAGAATGGATGAGTTACATAGTAGTTCGCTCGTGCCAGTTTGGCACCGGGTGCCAGCCACGCCTCCCCAGGTTCGAGGCGTGACAAAGTGGTATCAGAGCGGGTCGTGTCCTAGGGAGTCTACAAAGTTGTGCCTGAAAGAGTCTCACCTATGGGTGTGTTGCTCCCTACATTTATAATTGAGAAGCTATAGGGCATTTAGGAAATGTTACCTTTCTTTTGTTTCCAAATCGTGCCATAGAGCTGAGTCGTAAGAAGTCCGTATGAAGCTTTCGCCAGATTTTGTATGCACCAGAGATGCAGGTATCGCACTAGAACTTTAAGGCGTAAGTGAAAGGGAGGTTATGAAAGATACAGAAGATACGACGCGAGATTGAAAGGTAAGTACGGTAAAGTGAAGAAGATACGAGATACTCAAGTAGAAAAGGTTGTTAATTGTCGAGAATTCGGATATAGTTTTTGTTTTAGTTTAGTTTACAGATGAGACCCTAGTTAAAATTTTGAAACCCTCTAAGAGTTAACATTTGAGGACGAATGTTCTAAGGGGGGAAGGATGTTACACACTGTAAGTTTAACGACCTTGATATATATATATATATATATATTTGATATGGTATTTTGAGTGAAATATTTTTGTAAAAAAAATGGTTTGAAAAGTATAATTTTATATAATTATTAATATTACTACTTTCGAATATGTTTTAAATTATGCACATAATATGAGAAACGTCGATGAGATTTTATTTATAATAAAGATATGAATTATTTTTTTCACAAGAAAAGAATGTTATCTTTTTATCATTTTAAAAATTAAGTGTACGAAAATTTATACTCTTTTTATGAGATTAGGAAAATTATATGTTGAGAAAATATGTGCATTTTTTTTACATGGATATTTTATGTATTAATTTTATATGTTATCACATGACCACGATAGTAAAGTATATTATAGTAATGTGTATGAGGTATGTTAAAAGTGAATAGTATTTTAAGTAAGTTGAGATAATTCTTAATTATGTGGATAAGAAATTAATTATTAATTTTAATAAAAAATTGGCCAATTCATTAGAGATTAGTGGATAAATCTTTGGTAAAATAACATCCAACGTGGCAGCAAGGAAACACCCCAAACAATGACTCTTGGTTAAGTGGATAGGTGACATTTCGAGGGTTTCAATGAAGTGATATTTATGTCTTCTATACGTGTGCTTTTTGTGCTTACAGCCAACTATCAATACTCCAAATTTAGAAGTACTATTATCGCTAAGGATTTTAATATTCAAGATAGTGGTTATAGATATAAGTGACCAATTTCACCTTGATTCTACCATGAACAATGTGGACTATACTTAGGCGTACTTTTATCACTAAGGATTCCTCAACAATATGTTGAAGAAATTCATATCAAATCAAGCTTGATGCACCAGTAGCCTTTGGCACACGATTAGATGAAAAAAAAAAAAAAACAAGAAGACTAGAATCAAGTTTTTCTGAACTAAGCATGCAGCATCATTTTATATTTCACATGCGAAGAAACATAATGATTATATATACTTACGTCGGTTTCCTTTAGCGGATGAGTTGAGCTCTTCAGCAAGTGGGATAAGATCAGGGATGTTAAGGCTATCCCTTTTTTCTTTTGGAATGATCTATACGACACAAAAGAAACGAGCAAATGCATAATTTCCATAAATGATTATATTCATAGAAATACTAGAGATGCTTATGCTCTTGATTCCCCATTTGTCATATTATTCTATCATCTGTTCACGGGTCTCAAAAATACGTAAGGTGATAAAGTTTATTTCATGATGCTAATCAGAGATATAATGATCTTATGAAGTACCGAGAGATTTTATTAACGTATTTCATATGCATTTCATGAATTTATGCATGCACATTGACCCATGACCAGATGGCGTTATATACACATATATATATGTATATGGAATACGGGAAAGGTTATGGCGTTATATAGGCACCACCGCTTGATCAGCTGGTATACGTTTATTATTTGCCCACAGTGGCCGAGATGATATGATGGGCTGCCCTCAGAGGCTTGATGATGTTATGTACGTACAAACTATGCATTAAATGACATTTATATGCATATGCATGGCATTATAAATATTTCATGATTTACAGAGCTATCCAGACTTACAGGTTGAGTCCTTACTGCATGTTTCTTCCATGTCCTTTATTGACTGATTTACATGCCTTACATACTCAGTACATTATTCGTACTGACGTCCTTTTGTTGGGGACGCTGCATTCATGCCTGCATGTATAGATAATCAGTTTGACGAGCCTTCATAGTAAACGAGATTGGCTTCATCGAAGGATCGATAAAACTCAACCTCATTCGGAGTGCAACCAAGTTTATGAGTTATCGTGTCAGAAGTTTTCTACAGACTTATGGGTAGGCTGGTACCCTCTCCCATTTTATGTCAAATAATTTTAGAGGCTTTGTAGACATGGGTTTATTATGTACAGTATGTCAGAGGTCTTGACGGTCCATATGTATTCAGGTATTATGAACGATGGTTCATTGATATAACATTTAAGTTGCCCACCTACAGTTGTACATATGAGTTATGGCCATGTTGTCCCATGATGATAACAAGAATGAATGAGTTACAAAGTGGTTCGCTCGGGCCAGTTTGGCACCGGGTGCCAGCCACGCCTCCCCAGGTTCGGGGCGTGACAAAGTGGTATCACAGTGGGTCGTGTCCTAGGGAGTCTACAAAGCTGTGCCTAGTAGAGTCTCACTTATGGGCGTGTTGCTCCCTACATTTATAATTGAGAAGTTATAGAGCATTTAGAAAATGTTACCTTTCTTTTGTTTCCAAATCGTGCCATAGAGCTGAGTTGTAAGAAGTCAGTATGAAGCTTTCGCCAGATTTTGTATGCACCAGAGGTGCAGGTATCGCAATAGAACTTTAAGGCGTAATGTGGAAGGGAGGTTATGAAAGATACAGAAGATACGATGCGAGATTGAAAGGTAAGTAAGGTAAAGGTGAAGAAGATACGAGATACTCAAGTAGAAAAGGTTGTTAAGTGACGAGAATTCAGATATAGTTTTGGTTTTAGTTTAGTTTACAGATGAGACCCTAGTTAAAATGTTGAAAACCTCTAAGAGTAAACATTCGAGGACGAATGTTCTAAAGGGGAAGGATGTTACACACCGTAAGTTTAACAACCTTGATATCGTTTTATATATATATATATATATATATATATATTTGATATGGTATTTTGAGTGAAATATTTTTGTAAAAAAAATGGTTTGAAAAATATGATTTTATATAATTATTAATATTGCTACATTCGAATATGTTTTAAATTATACACATAATATGAGAAACGTCTATGAGATTTTATTTATTGTAAAGATATGAATTTTTTTTTTCACAAGAAAAGAATGTTATTTTTTTATCATTTTAAGAATTAAGTGTACGCAAATTTATACTCTTTTCATGAGACTAGGAAAATTATATGTTGAGAAAATATGTGCATTTTTTATACATGAATATTTTATGTATTAATTTTATATGTTACCATATGACTACGATAGTAAAGTATATTATAGTAAGGTGTATGAGGTATGTTAAAAATAAATAGTATTTTAAGTAAGTTATGGATAAGAGATTAATTATTAATTTTAGTGAGAAATTGGCCAATTTATTAGAGATTAGTGGATAAATCTTTGGTAAAATAACCCCCAACGTGGCAGCAAGGAAACACCCCAAACAATGACTCTTGGTTAAGTGGATAGGTGGCATTTGGAGGGTTTCGGTGAAGTGATATCTATGTCTTCTATACGTGTGCTTTTTTTGCTTACAGCCAACTATCAATACTCCAAATTTAGAAGTACTATTATCTCTAAGGATTTTAATATTCAAGATAGTGGTTATAGATATAAGTGACCAATTTCACCTTGATTCTACCGTAAACAATGTGGACTATACTTAGGCGTACTTTTATCACTAAGGATTCCTCAACAATATGTTGAAGAAATTCATATCAAATCAAGCTTGATGCACCAGTAGCCTTTGGCACACGATTAGATGAAAAAAAAAACAAGAAGACTAGAATCAAGTTTTTCTGAACTAAGCATGCAGCATCATTTTATATTCCACATGCGAAGAAACATAACGATTATATATACTTACGTCGGTTTCCTTTTGCGGATGAGTTGAGCTCTTCAGCAAGTGGGATAAGACCAGGTATGTTAAGCCTATCCCTTCTTTTTTTTGGCATGATCTATACGACACAAAAGAAACGAGCAAATGCATAATTTCGATAAATGATTATATTCATAGAAATACTAGAGATGCTTTTGCTCTTGATTCCTCATGTGTCATATTATTCTATCATCTGTTCACAAGTCTCAAAAATACGTAAGGTGATAAAGTTTATTTCATGATGCTAATTAGAGGTATAATGGTCTTATGAAGTACCGAGAGATTTTATTAACGTATTTCATATGCATTTCATGAATTTATGCATGCACATTGACCCATGACCAGATGGCGTTATATACGCGTATAAATATATATATGTATATATATGTATATGGAATACGGGAAAGGTTATGGCGTTATATACGCACCACCACCTGATCAGCTGGTATACGTTTATTATTTCCCCACAGTGGCCGAGATGATATGATGGGCTGCCCTCAGAGGCTTGATGATGTTATGTACGTACAGACTATACATTACACGACATTTATATGCATATGAATGGCATTATAAATATTTCATGATTTACAAAGCTATCCAGGCTTAGTTGAGTCCTTACTGCATGTTTCTTCCATGTCCTTTATATACTGATTTACATACTCAGTACAATATTCGTACTGACTTCCTTTTGGTGGGGACGCTGCATTCATGCCTGCAGGTATAGATAATCAGTTTGACGAGCCTTCATGGTAAACGAGATTGGCTTCAGCGAAGGATCGGTAAGACTCCACCTCATTCGGAGTGCAACCGAGTTTATGAGTTATCGTGTAAGAAGTTCTCTACAGAGTTATGGGTAGGTCGGTACCCTCTCCCATTTTATGTCAAATAATTTTAGAGGCTTTGTAGACACAGGTTTATTATGTACAATATGTCAGAGGTCTTGACGGCCCATATGTATTCAGGTGTTATGAATGATGGTTCATTGATATAACATTTAATTTTCCCACTTACAATTGTATATGAGTTATGGCCATGATGATCACAAGAATGAATGAGTTACAGAATGGTCCGTTCGGGCTAGTTTGGCACCGGGTGCCAGCCACGCCTCCCCAGGTTCGAGGCGTGACAAAGTGGTTTCAGAGTGGGTCGTGTCCTAGGGAGTCTACAAAACTGTGCCTAGTAGAGTCTCATTTATGGGTGTGTTGCTCCCTACATTTATAATTGAAAAGTTATAGGGCATTTAGGAAATGTTACCTTTCTTTTGTTTCCAAATCGTGCCATAGAGCTGAGTTGTAAGAAGTCATTATGAAGCTTTCGCCAGATTTTGTATGCACCAGAGGTGCAGGTATCACAATAGAACTTTTAGGCGTAATGTGGAAAGGAGGTTATGAAAGATACAGAAGATACGATGCAAGATTGAAAGGTAAGTAAGGTAAAGGTGAAGAAGATACGAGATACTCAAGTAGAAAAGGTTGTTAAGTGACGAGAATTCAGATATAGTTTTGGTTTTAGTTTAGTTTACAGATGAGAAACACCCCAAACAATGACTCTTGGTTAAGTGGATAGGTGACATTTCGAGGGTTTCAATGAAGTGATATTTATGTCTTCTATACGTGTGCTTTTTGTGCTTACAGCCAACTATCAATACTCCAAATTTAGAAGTACTACTTACAGCCAACTATCAATACTCCAAATTTAGAAGTACTATTATCGCTAAGGATTTTAATATTCAAGATAGTGGTTATAGATATAAGTGACAAATTTCACCTTGATTCTACCATGAACAATGTGGACTATACTTGGGCGTAGTTTTATCACTAAGGATTCCTCAACAATATGTTGAATAAATTCATATAAAATCAAGCTTGATGCACCAGTAGCCTTTGGCACACGGTTAGATGAAAAAAAGAACAAGAAGACTAGAATCAAGTTTTTCTGAACTAAGCATGTAGCATCATTTTATATTTCACATGCGAAGAAACATAACGACTATATATACTCACGTCGGTTTCCTTTAGCGGATGAGTTGAGCTCTTCAGAAAGTGGGATAAGACCAAGTATGTTAAGACTATCCTTCATTCTTTTGGCATGATCTATACGACACAAAAGAAACGAGCAAATGCTTAATTTTCATAAATGACTCTATTCATAGAAATACTCGAGATGCTTATGTTCTTGATTCCCCATGTGTCATATTATTCTATCATCTGTTCACGCGTCACAAAAATACATAAGGTGGTAAAGTTTATTTCATGATGTTAATCAGAGGTATAATGGTCTTATGAAGTATCGAGAGATTTTATTAACGTATTTCATATGCATTTCATGCATTTATGCATGCACATTGACCCATGACCAGATGGCGTTATATACGCGTATATATATATGTATATATATATATATATATATATATATATATATGTGTGTGTGTATATATATATATATGTGTGTATATATATATATATATATATATGTATATGTGTATATATATATATATATGTATATGGGATACGAGAAAGGTTAAGGCGATATACGCACCACTACCTGATTAGCTGGTATACGTTGATTATTTGCTCACAGTGGCTGAGATAATATGATGAGATGCTCCCAGAGACTTGATGATGTTATGTACGTACAGACCTATGGATTAAATGATATTTATATGCATATGCATGACATTGTAAATATTTCATGATTTACAGAGCTATCCAGACTTACAAGTTGAGTCCTTTATTGCATGTTTCTTCCATGTCATTTATATACTGATTTACATGCCTTATATACTCAGTACATTATTCGTACTGACGTCATTTTGTTGGGGAAGCTGCATTCATACCTGCAGGTATAGATAATCAGTTTGACGAGCGTTTATAGTAGAAGAGATTGGCTTCAGCGAAAGATCGGTAAGACTCCACTTCATTCGGAGTGCACTCGAGTCGATGAGTCATCGTGTCAGAAGTTTTCTACAGACTTATGGGTATGTCGGTACCTTATCCCATTATATGTCAAATAATCTTAGAGGCTTTATAGACACGGGTTTATTATGTATAGTATGTCAGAGGCCTTGGCGGCCCATATGTATTCAGATTTCATGAACGATGGTTCATTGATATAACATTTTCCCACTTACAATTATACATTCTGAGTTGTGGCCATGTTGACCCATGATGATCACAAGAATGAATGAGTTACTGAGTGGTTCGCTCGGGCCAGTTTGGCACCGGGTGCCAGCCATGCCTCCCCAGGTTCGGAGCGTGACAGTTGGGGTTTTTATAGTCTGCTAATGACTGTTCAAAACCCATAGTGGATGATCAAGAACTGGCATGCATTTAATGCCTTGGTAACTGGACCGACGCGACATTTTGGTAACCATTGTCGCTTACATCATGATCAGATGTTTCAGTAACCGTTTGTCGCTTATGTCATGATCCATCGATATGGGATTTGGAAGTTCATATCGTTGCTCGTCATCTTCTCTCTGAAAAACGAGGGGACTATTTGTATACGATCGAAACTGGGTTCGCCTATTGTGTGACCAATCGAGACTGAAGCGTGACTGGTTAAAGCTCGATCTCGATTTGTATCGAACCAAGGGGGCGAAGTCAAATTGTTGAGCTCGTGACCCTGGGACCGAACAAAATCGAGACCAAACAAGATCAATAGAAATTTGCCGAGCCGAATAACAGAAAGCCGAAATATCCGCGATCGGTTGGGGATCACGACGGAAATCCCGACACGTATCAAGGAAAGGCCGATTAATTAGCAAATCATGATATTTTTTACCTTATATAGAATTGTATCAAGAGTATGATTCCCTTACTATAAAAAGGAGGGTCTGATAGTTTGTAATACACATCACAATACATAATACAAAGCAATATACTGTTATTTCTACCCCTTATCATCTTGTTACTCTGTTCTTATATCAGTTGAAGTATTTCTTGGTTCAAGGGTGATCGAACTCGAAGGCCAAGGTTGTTCAGTTTGTGCGGTTTGCAGTTATTCTCTTATTTCAATATTAATATGTTTTCTTAATTTATATCAAGTTATATCACGTATCCTTAAAACCGTCTATAAATTCAATTGTTATCCGATTTTGAGGGTAAACATATATATTACCCAATCCAATTTGTACAAAAATAACACGAAAACATGGATTTTATAGAATTTTCGGGTTTGAGTTCGTGATGATGAAACCCTAAAAGTTTTTTTTTTTTTTTTTAAATTATCTTTAATCAATAAAGGACTAAAGGTGCTACTCTTTTGTGGTAGAAGGAGCATTTATTATTCAAGGAGATCTGGCGTGAGTCCGTAGAACTCTATGGCAAAGAAAAATGATACACCACAAAATTCTCAAAACCACAAAAGTGTAAATTTAGCGTGTAATTAGTTAGGAAACTCAACGTGCAAAGGAATAAGTTTTTGGATCCAAAGAAAAGGAGACAGAAATCTCATGCAATGAGGTGCTAATTGCTTTTATCGCATTGAAATAGCTTTGAAGAGGCAAGGCACTTGACAGTGCAGAGAACCAAAGATGGTGGATGGAATCATGAAGGAATTGTCCGAAGATCTGGTGATATATATAATTCTAATGCTTCCAGTGAAATCTCTATTGCGATTGAAATGCTCATGTACAAATTTTTGCAATATCATAAAGTCATCAACCTTCATTAATCTTCATCTCAATCGTACATCAAGCGCCAAGGATGAATTGATTCTCTTCGAGCGTTCCTTCAAACAAGAAGAACCCAACCTTCATAAAAATGTCTTGTCTTTTCTTTTCAGTGAAGATGCTTTTCATCTTAAGCCTATTTCTCCAGATGTAGAGGTTCCGCATCTGACCACCACTAATGCCAGTGTTTTTCATCAACGCATTGGCCCTTGCAATGGTTTGATTGCCTTGACAGATTCCCTGACCACTATCTTGTTTAATCCAACAACTAGAATTTACAGACTAATCCCACCTTGCCCTTTTGGTATTTTCAGACGGTCTGATGACGGCCCGACCAATTTACGCATGATTGTATGGTTACAACGATAGGTTATGTTGGTGCTCGGTATCTCTAAAGTTCGGGTGCCAGTCGTGCCCCTCCGGTTGGGGTGTGTCATCGGATATGCCAGGTTAAATGTTAAACTAAAATAAGCTAGTCAATAAGCTGCTTATAGAAAGTCCTAAACTCATCGCAAAGTTGTCAAAAATATTAGATAACTAGTTCATCAAGTTAGAGTTGACGAGTTATACAACTTCTAAAATAGTGGACTGTGATATGCATGAATAAAGTATATACGCGCATATAGCGCCATCATCATATAATATATATAAACGCATATAGCACCGTCAAGCCTCTGTGGTGATCATCATCATCATCATAATATCCACCTGATCACGTGTGCGTCTATAGCGCCGTTGTACTATATATGTGTATATAATGCCATTGGAGCCACACACAGACTCATAATCATCAACTTATCGGAGTGACCTAAGGTCGTTACACATTCGATTATAATTATGGAACTAACATCTTCAATATATATTTCAATAAGAGTCAAGATCAATGCCATGAATCAGAAATACATCATGAAACACAACGAACATAAGCTTTCTACATTTACTAAGAATAGAGTCGTTTATAAGTATCACGTGTTTGTTGAAATCGTGCCAAAAGAATGAAAGAAGGTGCCTTAACACATCTTTTGTCCTTTACATAACAACTCAATGTATATCTTCCCCAAAACTTCAATCCACACTAAGGCAGGTTACTAGTAGTTAATGCTATAGAATGACTAATAAACATGCTTCTAAGCTAGTAGGTCACGTTAAGAAGATTGTATGTACCAAGGCGGGTGTATTTGTGATTTTTCATAATTTGATCATGCTATTGTTCTGTACTTTTGGAACTTATGGACTGTACATGTGATTGGCAAGTATCATTTATGATTCTTCCTTCTATTACCTCATCGATGTTAGTTATGAACTTGCTAAGTACATGGTGTCGGGTGTACTCATACTACACTTCTATACCTTGTATGCAGATCTTGGAGCTAATATGTTGTGGATGATAGAAGCTGGCATTGAGGATGTACATGTTTTCCGAGTGTAGCTACCACTTGTCATTGGTAATTTCAGATTCAAATTCCTTTTATTTATATTCCAAACAGATGTTGTATTTATTTTCATACCACCTTGTAAATCTAAGTCTTAATGGCTCATGACTTGTACTACCGATTCCTGGGTTAATGTATATAAATTTAGTTATTTCACCTATTGATTTCTTTTATTATTACATATGTTGTGTTGACTGCTATTTGGCTTACCTAGCGGGTCGGGTTAGGTGACTAGTCGGTTGTTTGGATCGTGACAAGTTGGTTTCAGAGCTCTAGGTTCATAGGTACTACGAGTCATGAGCAAGTGTCTAGTAGGATCTTTCAGATCGGTATGATGACGTCCATAACCATCTTCGAGAGGCAACCAGGCATGTAGGAAACATTTCCATCTTTCTTTTCCTATTGTGCAAAATTGATTCAGCTTGAAGTGTATCTCTTTGAATTCTTTCCATCCACTTGTATGTTATGTTGAGAAATCGGTATCAGTTGTGCATCGATGTCTTGTGATATCATGGATGAGGTAAGGGATGTGTTCTCCGTGTATTGGAGATAGGTCAGTCTTGAGGACTCGAGGCCAGGTTCAGATCGCAGCTTTGTGAATACAACTTTTGGACTCATCTCTACGGTAGTGTCCCTAGGAGTGGGATTGATGGCTCTATGCGCGGCTAGACAGCTATATGATGAGTATGATCTGACCACAGATCTTCTTAGATAGTTCGGATGCGACGAGAAGGATCTTTCTCGGGGGTACTTATTAGCTTACGGGACGGTTCTCTCATTTGAGTCATTTACCATGTTTGAGTACATTTGAATTGTTGCTTATTGGTACTCGGAGTGCATGATTTGTGGCTTTATGTTGTATGAGTGTGGAAAGTCAATAAAATCTTTGTGTTTGATAAGATGAGGTCATTGGACCTAGAATAGGTGCTATCGGGATTGAGTAAGGTATGTTTGGATATGTGATGATGTCACTAGTCAGCTTACAATTTGCGCTATGGTTCTTATTTGGTGAGATACCTCCATGACTTGTTGATTTGATGGGTGGTTATGAGTCTCTATGTGTTTCTTGCATCATTGGAAGTGTACAAAATTTTAGAACAAGGTTTTAATTGATATAAGGTTTGTTACCGGTACTGAGTTTGTTTTTTAGCAACTCTAGTGATCGAAAATTATTCATACGAGTATGTGAGTTATGTGGTATATCATGTGATTACATATTGAGTTATGGTTATGGCTTGATACATCTTGTTCAGACTTACACAGTGTGTATGCGAGATTTGGGTCTTGTAATGAATTCCAGATGTTGGAAATTGGGTTCTATTATTTACGGACTAAGGCTGAAGTAAGTATTTTCAGTTATGTTGTGATGTCCGACTTATAAGGATTCGGGTGAAGTGGGATCACCTCCTGGTATGTGAATGGTAAGTTTACACAGTGAATTGATGGCTTTGGAACGACTCATGGCACGTTTAAGGACGAATTTGAGGGTATTTAACCATGCGAACTATGCTATAAGAGATGTATTGAGGTGATGCACATGCTAGGTGACGAGCGTGTGGGAGTGCACCGGGAGAAATCGTGATCCTAGATGACTATTAGACTGTGACCAGACTTGTTTGGCTACTATATCTTGCTAAATCCATGTTCACCCTGCTTGTGTGATTATATGAGATGTGAACCATGTTAAAAATCATGTTTAGGCCATGTGCTTATTCGGTTGAGACTAGTAAGGCTATTTCTGTTGTTTTGAGTTATCTGCCCTAACTGTATTTATATACTCAGTCATGATTCTTTATTTGCATATCATATCTCAGTATATGTTCATCATTCATTGTTATATCACATGTTATCATTGTTTTGGCTGAGTGGTACGAGATTGTGAGCCCTTGAGACTTGAGAGATTGATGAGTGAGGTGGGCCTAAGAGCCGTGTTGTGAGTGTTATTATGGGATCGAGCTGCACTCCGCAGCAGGAATTATTGGCTTTATTATTATTACGGGGTCAGGCTGCATGCCGCAACATGACTTATTGGCTTTATTATTATTATTATGGGATCGGGCTACACGTCGCAGCAGGCCTTATTGGATTTATATTAACATTTGGGCAGTATCCACCCCTTCGGTGTCTGACATACCAACAGTGAACACAAGTACAGTACATTGCTAAGTGATTGAGTGTGATGAGTGGGAGTTTGAGGTAGGCAGACTGAGAACTCATGAGATCATTCATTTGACATGCATACTTGACACGTAGGCATATAGATGCATTTTTCATCATGCTACACAGTGTTGTGACATTCCTGACTTGACGTGCATATTGGTATGTAGGCATAAAGATGTATTTTCTTGATGCTATCTGATAATGAAATATCTTGTCTGTTGTTGAAAGTTTGGGAAAAATCACAATTTTTTCTGATATACTCATATTTTGGTGATTTTGGTGAAAGATTTGGTTTTTACTATTATACCTGAAAAACATGTCTATTCTTCGTAATTGTAAACAAGCTAAACATAATATCTTTTGAGCCATTACTTGTATTATTACGAGTTGTTCTTGGCTATTATTGTTGGACTCTAACCATTTTTTCGAGCTCGTCACTGCTTTCAACCTAAGGTTAGGTTTGTTACTTATTGATTACACTGAAATGATTGTACTCATACTACACTTTTTCATCTTACGTGCAAATTTTGGAGTAGATGTTGTTGTGTATGGTGAGAGTTGGCACTGAAGACGTACCTGCGTTCCGGCTACTGCTGCCTCTTGTTCTTGGTAGCTTTAGATTTATAAATATATTTATGTACATTTCGAGCAGATGACTTATTTATTTCGAGCAAATGACTTAGACTTAGACTTTGTAGACTCTAAGTCTTAGAAGCTCATGATTTGTACTACAAATCCTTGGGATTTTTGTATAAGAGATCGGTTATTTCATAATTTATTTTCTCAATAAATCTCATTTGAATTGGATTGTTGTTAATTGGCTTACCTAGCGGGTTGGGTTAGGTTTCATAAGGGTGTAGTTGGATTTTGGGTAGTAACAATTGCTAGGAGTAGATCTGTTATGAAATAACGTATCCTTTACGTTCATTTCACTTTAGATCATGCCAAAAGAAAGAAGAAAGTTCCATAACATACCTTTTCAATCTTCGCTCAAATCGTCAACCAAGCTCAATATGATCTTCTTAAGTCAATAATGAGACAACCGACCTCGTCGTCGTCATCTATGTGTTGTAACTCTCATACTTTGAAACCAATATTCTACAATAAAATGGACAGTGGCTTCCCTATTTGTACTACATCCTATAAATTACTAAAATTCACAAAATAGTCCAAACAACAACAATATAATTCACAATAATCTCTCCAATTACTTCAACAACCATTTTGAGCGGCAAACTTGATTTACGATTAAAAAAATATGGTTTGAATCCAATTCCTTTTTTGTCAATCTTCCTATAACATCATACTTATTCTTACCATATAATTTTCAGCTCAAAACATCATAAGAATAATCTTCTTAAAAAGTCCACATGCCTAGAAACTTAACCTTTATCGTCAATCTCTGTTTTTCATATTTTCTTCTTCAATAAACTTAGTTAGAACATATATATGCTTAAAAACAACAACCATAACATAATAAAACTATTTATCATATTTTTTAGCCACAACGTACAATATATATAGCCTCAACACAACCCACAAAAGAAAAGATAACAATTCCTTATGGCATGTCAATTACTATCTTGTAGATTTTCACTCAAACAACTCAACCAACACATTATTAACCTTAAGCACAACCAATAACATGTTTTAATTACCTTGGGAAGTAGATAAAATTTGAAATTCCCAGATGGTGTAGCTCATAACAATCCTCAATCACAACACTATAGGAGTTGTATTCTCTTCTTGCATCAACTTTTGGTGTTCAAGTTGGTGTGTAAATACTTGTATTTTGCCTTGAAAATCTAATATATATGAAGGAGGGACTGATTCTTACCTTATTAAACAAGAACAACCCAAAATCTGAGGTTACTTCACTTTGAAGAATCCTTCGAAACAACCACAAGATGAAGAACTACAATCTAGCAAGCACCACAGGATTTCGAGCGTTAGATTCATGTTTTTGTCTTAGTTTTTTACTCTAGAATAATGGAGACTTCTTTGAGAGTATTTTGGAAAATTATAGGTTCTTTTTGGGTTGAAAACGAAACCTAAATGAGCCTTGACCCGATTTTTAAAGGTTGGGGAATCATCCACCACCTAAATGGGTCCCATAGGGCTGCCTGCGCAGTCTCGCCAAAATGTAAATATCTCTCTATTCCGATATTGTATTGATGAACAGTTTAATGCGTTGGAAACTAGAGTCGTAGGTATTCAATTTGATAGGTAAAAATCTCCATAACTCTTATTATATTGAGAGAAAAGGTCTTCTACATTTTACCAAATTTTCAGCAATTTTGTAAATGCAACTTGCGATGACCTTTGCCAACTTTTGTTCCACAACTTGCTTTACTTCAAGATATAACACACTAATATCATAATCAAATAAAATAAAAAATACCATAACCTCTTTATCATGTTAATCACCCTAGACTCACCCCAAAAATTATAACATTCCCAATTTGTCGACTTTCAAAGAAATTTATTTCTTCGATATGTTTAGCTTCTAAACCTTCCAGCCCTCTTAGTACTTGTAGTTCATGATCTTAAATACTTGTAATCTCCAAGTTAACATGATTAAATTACTTTATATACTTTCAAGGGTGATCTCATTTTTTAGCATACATCAATTGACGTACGACATACTTTTACGTACGAAAACATGGGGTGTAACATCATTCCCCCCTTTGGAACATTCGTCCTTGAATTTTGACTAATGCGTTTATCATTTTCATAACCTACAGCTCTTGCGAATAGTTTAATAACTTCCTTTCTATCTTGGAAAGTGTTATGTGAATAAATCCAAAGGCCAGGGCATGCCCCCCTTTAGGCCTCTTTCTCACACCATGACTTGTGGTCGAAATTCTTCCAATATCGTAATTGTTGCTACCTCTTGTCATGTAGCATGTACGACTCTGTCCTTGTATATGCTCCTATGCAACTCTTCTCTCATTTTTCCTCTTTCTTTTAGCCAATCTCTAGTCCTCACTTTGTGAACATATACAAAACTATGACTAGTTGTCCTTGTGGGCATCTATAGGTGTACTGAGGTTCGTCGCTTGTTAATTTGGTTTCATAGCCTATATTATCTATCCTTATGGTTATACTAGGTAGTTCATACTATACCATAACACTTACTTCAATTTATTATTACCGGGGCCTGTTACCCAACTCCAGGATACTCTCTCACTGCTTATCCTATATGTATAAATCTAAGCCTTTAATGCTTCCTTATTACTGTTCATCTTAAAATAATGACATCCCAATATCATCTTATACTTAGTAACTTTTATCCATTTATTGTTGATTCACCTTAATTTTGATCTATAATCTATCACTAATAACTTGAAACCTCTTACGTAATACATTGTCACTAAGGCTCACGTTTCATCGGGGAACATCTGAAGTAATTTTCCATATCCACCTAGGGACGATACTATACTTCAATAACTATATTTCATAACATCCCAACGTGATTCATCTTATGGGGGTTTGTATTCTAGTCCCGTGCAATTCATGAAATCCCTTTTCTTTAAATTATTACTCAATCAGAAGCCTGAATGTCATCCTCTTATCTATCACAACCACACCCTTATTCTACTACTAGGACTGCATATCATCTCTTCTAAACTATCCTAGTCTTATACTCCTCCGAGTTCATTTAGGCTATACTGATATTTCTATAACTTAAGGAAACCATGAACTCTCTTGTTTTATGGTCTTAATCCCAAGGCCTTACCTATTCTTGTCACCTTCTCATTCACCTTTCCGTATCCTTACTCCTATTTACCTAAAACCTTGTCGCTCTATCATACTTTAGCTTGCGACCTACACATATCTATTTATACTACTTTCAACCTTCCTTTAACTTTCTAGCACTGTATATTCTTTTTTGTACCTTCTCAATTGTCTTTAAATGTAAGCAAGTACTTTCCTTGGTCGTTCTACCACTTGTTGCATCAATTGGTTTGTATTAGCTCACACATATTGGAATTTTGTAACACTCTGTACATTCGGATTAGATGTGGATATATTAAATGGGTATTAATTTTATATTTTAGAAGTATGAATCCCTAGTGGGATGAGTATGGGTGAAAATTGTTGTTTCAAAATCAAGATGGAAAGTAAGGTGCATAAGATTCGATAAAATTGACTTAGTTTACAAAAGGTCCGTCTTCCAGAAGAATTTCGTGAAATTGTGTAAGGAATTTGTGGATAACTCAAAATACGTAAGCTGTAGGCCTTTGAAATATCTTTCCAACAATATATTTTGGAGCCCGAACGGATCTGTTTGCAAAATGTTATGTGCGTTTTACAGAACAGTGCGCAATATGAGCGCCCAGGTGCACGCCCAGAGGGTCACGTGCGCCCAGGTGCACGCCCAGAGGGTCACGTGCGCCGCCGCGCACTTGTGGAAGTGATACTTCCATTTGGCTCGGTCAGGCCTTCATGTTCATGGGGGTCACACTTGGGGTCATTTTAAAACCCTATTTCGTCCCCCACACCCCAAAACACAAAAACTTCTCTAGAAAGGGAAGCTCTCAAAAACCTAACTCTTTAAAGGTACCTCCATCATCCAAGTTAAGTTCTAATGGTGATTCTAAGTTAATTTAAATTTCCCAACTTCTTATTAACATGTGTAAACCCTCCATATCATTAGATATTTGATTCAGACATCATTGTTGAGAGAAGGACTCCTAGAACTCGAATTCAAGGGGATTGAACTTCAAAAAGGTAATGTCTTCACCCTCTAATTGATTCAAATATTGGATTAATGATTATAAGCTCTAGTTCATGAGATATGAGTCGATGGGTTTGATAGAAAATCATGAACGGTTATAGTTTTGGGTTGTTGATTATTGGTTAAGGGTGTTTTTTACCTTATGGGTGATGAAGAATGATGTTGATTATAACCATTTGAGACTTTAGAATTTATCTAGGAGCAAGAGAATGGGTTATTGGGTGTAGAAACACCAATAGTAAGGGCTATGAAGCTTTATGCCACCAAGTGTTTGATAAAATGCTTAAGTGACCAAAACATGACTATTGTTGCTAATTTGGAATCCCTTTGCCTTGTATCGATATAGATTAAAGTCAAAAGGGTTGACAAACGTTGTATTACGCTCAAGAGCAGGAAGTCAAGGTATGTGAGGCTAACTCTCTATGTTTGGGAATGCTAATGATTTTCCCTACACTATGTTTCTTTTACCACGTTACTAATTGCGTCATAAATATAGTTAAGCCTAGTTACTTGAATAGTTGCAGAACGTCTATTTTGTAGCTTCGAAACTCATTCATGACTTCCATTATGAACATTGTGAAATTAGTGCATAATCAATATAGACTTGGGCTTGATTCCCAGGAGTCTCAGTCTAGATTATTCAGCATGTTATAAATAGTTGAAGTTTCAGTTTTCATAATCAGTACATGAATACATGTCTCATTCTAGTTCTATTCAGCATTCAAGTATTATGTAACTCAATATGATTCAGTATTTCGGTATCATGTATTGCAGTATGATTCTCAGTTCCTGATTTTAAATCCCTTAATGTTGAACACCTGTATTTGGGCCTGAGGCCGTAGTTTATATAGTTTTTGGCATATTTGGGCTTGAGGCCGCAGTTTATGCTTTATGCATTTTTTTGCCTGAGGCCAAAGTTATGTATACGTTTACTTGGGCCTGAGGTTGTAGCTTGTGCACATATATATTGGGCCCGAGACCGTAATTTATTTAGATAAACAGGTTGTTCATCATTCAGAAGAGGGAGTATTCATATCCTTACTTCCTTTGTTTAGTTCAGTTATCAGTTATCAGTTATCATTTCAATTATCAGTTATCAATTATCAATTCTCAGTTATCAGCTCAGTATTAGTTTCAGCATTTATAGTTCTTTCTTTCAGTTGCTTTACATACCAGTGCAATTCAATTGTACTGACGTCCATTTTTGCCCAAGGGCTGCATCTCACAATGCAGGTAATGATTTACAGGTTGACGATTCAGAGAGCTAGGATTCTCGTACCAGCTATTCGGTGATCCCACTTCTTTCGGCACATTACCATTACCTTACAGCCTTCAGTATTTTCAGACTGTTAGTGTTTTCAGTGCTTTATTAGAGGCTTCATAAATTAGAGTAACAATTAGAAAGAGTCACAGGCATTTAAGGTTAAGCAATGTTGCTACACATATGTTTCAGGCTTATATTAGTGTTTTCGCATTTGATTTATATCATTTAGACTTTCAGTATATCAGCATGTGTTAGTTTATCTTCCGCATTCAGTATGTTATGATATCACATATTTATTCAACCAGCCAGTTGGTTCGCTCGGTCATATGTAGTCAAGTACCGAGTGTCGTATGATGTCCAGGCCCAGGTTCGAGGCGTGACAAAGCTTGGCATCATAGCACTAGGTTCAAGAGTCCTAGGGAGTCTATGCAGGCGTGTCTAGTGGTTTTTCCTTTATATGTTGTGCCGGCCACTCATATAAATGGTTAACTACCAAGACATCCACGATTGTCTCATTCATTTCTACTCTAGATCGTGTCATCAAGCTTAGAGCAATAGGTAACCTTCTCTTCCTATCGAGTTCCAGACATATCGAATACCCAAGTGACGGGCAAGAAAAATCCAAAGTTCTAGAGAGTATGATTTCCCATTGGGTATAATAATGGAGTACAAGTTAGTAACAAATGAGACTGGAGAGGATGTTGGAAGTGGGATGCAATGGATAGTAGTACATATCAGAGAATAAACTTACTAGAAAGTACGAAAGCAGTTATTACATTTTATGTTCAACAATTTACCTCAGATACCAGTTATATAGTCTTTCAGTTAGCAAGTTTATGGTTATTCAATATGCTAGTTATTCAATTACCAGATCTCCAATTTTCAATGTATCAAAATTCTGGTGACTAGTGAGTATACAATGATGCCTATGGGTGCTAAAAGAAAATGTAATTAACAGTGATTATAGCAAAATCTTCACATATTTTAGGTCTGGATTAAGACCAAGACTCACCAGATGGCCCAGGAAGTGATTTATTAGAAGATGGTATACTTTGAAGGATAAGTTTGTGCATGGTAGTGTATTCATATGTGTTTTACCTCCTAGAACAACTTCATTTAATTCCTTGAAATGGAGCCACAAGTTGGATGATGATAGTTCAGATGTCAGACCCTAACATTGGCCACTATAGTTTTGGACAGAAAAGAGCCTAAGGGCAAAATATCTAGGAGTCAGGAACGATTGTTATTATCAGAGTTGTATTTTTCGTACGACTCATGTATGTGACTAAGAAGACACGATGTACGAAATGAGAACCAAGAGCAGCCAATATTGAATTTCAAAGAATGATTTTAAGTTGTTTAGATTTATTCAAATTAGAACTAGAAAGTACTATGTTAGTGAATTTGTATAAGAAGTGGGAGATAAAATATATGACAGTTCCCCTTCAAATGATATGACTATGTGCTTAGGCCGATGGTTTATAGTCTGAAGTGATTTTGAAGTGTATAGAAAGTTTGGGTTAGATATTCCAATTTCGTTTAAGATAGATGAATTTTCCCTAAGTGTGATCCATGTACATAGTTGGAAAAAAAATCAGCTAGCAGTGAGAGAACAAACTATAGAAGAATAACCTTTAAGAATTATCGAAATATGGTTTCTCGAAGATTGATAGTGTGAGCAGAGTTAAATTATTGAGATTGTGTATGATAGTTGTGAATACATTAGCTTTCCGTTAAGTGAATAATTAATTGCTTAGAAGTAATTTGGAAGGTGATTCTTCATTGACGTGAAGTGCAAAGAATTACTGAAGATAAGAAAAGTTATTCGGATCCCAACAAAAGAGAAGGATCCGCAGGTACAAGACCTTAACCTTTGGTCTAAGGGGGAGATGTGAAAATCGTCAGTTAGTGCCGTTGGAGATTTGAAACCCGCATAGTTAGCATGGGATATAAAAAAGAACTATAAAATCATGCCCAGTTATGTATCACGAGGGTAGTGCCATCATATGAGACTCTAATCTTCGGAGTATAGACTTAGCTCACAATAATTCTATAAGTGTTTTCAGGAAGTATCTTAAAAAGATAATCAAGTATGAGACGTACAACTTATGATTGAGGCAGACAATAGATATATAGTGAAAGAATTTCACCGCTTAGCAAGTCTAGGAGTTTGACTTTTGGACTCCGAAGATGGTAGTGTTGTTATTTAGAACATGACTTGTTCCTCCTTAGTAGCCGAAGTGAAGGATAAATAGTTTCATGACCCCTACTTGTTGCAGTAAAAAGAGGGATTCACAAGCATAAAATGATAGCTTTTGAGTAAGTGGGAGATGATGGTACTTTGAGGTACCGAGATGGACTGTGTGTTCTAGACATAGGTAGACTTAGAGAGGATGATCATATTAGAAGCCCATAATTGCAGGTATTTTACCCACCAAGGCCCCCCAAAGATGTAAAATGATCTCAAGGAGGTTTATTGGTGGACCAACATGAAAGAACGTCACAGATTTTGTGGCCAAGTGTCTGAATTATCAGCAAGTAAAAGCCGAGCAACAAGAAGCCTCATGTTTTACCATAGAATACACAGTCACATACTCTTGAAGGGAGATTGTAAGTATGGACTTTATAACAGGATTATCTCACTCATTTTAAAAGCACGATATGATTGGGTGATTGTAGATCGAGTTACCAAGTTGGCTCACCTCTTTCTAATGAAGAATACATATTCAGTAAAGGATTATCCCAAGTTGTATATCCAAGAAATCGTCAGAGTGCATGGGACCCCGTTGTCCATCATTTTATATCATGGTTCTCAGTTTACAATGAACTTTTAGAGGTCCTTTGAGAAATGATTAGGCACAAGTTTTCCATCCTCAGAAAGATGGGCAAGCAGAGCGCATTATTCAAACACTTGAGGATATCCTTGATTTTAAAGGTAATTGGGATGATCACATACCTCTCATTCTGTTTTCTTAAATAACACCTACCATTCTAGTATCAAGATGGCACCATGCGAGACTCTGTATGGGATAAGGTGTAGATTGCCAATTGGTTGATTCAAAGTTGGTAAAGAGGAGTTGTTGGGACCAAATTTGATCTATCAGAATATGGAGAAAGTTAAGTTGGTTCAAGAGCATTTGAAGACAGCTTAGAGCCGCCAAAAGTCCTATTCGAACGTGCGGCATAGAGACCTAGAGTTTTAAGTAGATGATTGGGTGTATCTGAAAGTTTCGCCTATGAAAGGCGTTATGAGATTTGGGAAGAAGGGGAAGCTTAGTCCCTGCTATATTGGGCCATATAAAATCTTACAAAGGATCAGTCAATTAGCTTATGAGTTAGATCTGCCACCAAAATTTGCGGCTATACAACCACTATTTCACGTATCATGCTATAGCATTAAAGTTTCTAGTAGTTAGTTACTCATGCCAGTTCAATACTCAGATACTCATGTCAGTTCAGTACTCAGATACCCTGTTAGTTCAATATTCAGCTACTCATGTCAGTCCAATAATTAGATATTCATGCCATCTTAGTACTCTGATAATGATGTTAGTTCAATACTCAAATATTCGTGCCAGTTTAATATTCATATATCCATGTTAGTTCAGTATTCATGTATCCATGACAGACCAATATTCAGTCAATGTAGTAGTCATTCAGTTCATTAGCTCAACAGTTCAGTAATCATGTATTCATTCAGTTTAGTATGCAAATGTCAATGCAAGTTCATGTTTCTGTCACGACCCAAATCCTAACCCAGGTCGCGATGGCGCCCAACACCGCAGTCAGGCAAGCCAACCATTATCTACTAGGGAGTTTCATGTAGTTTAACAAAAACATTTTCAACTCTTGCTTAACTTAGTTTTGAGACATTAAGTAAAAACGGATAACTTAGGCAACTTTATGCAAAATAAATAATCATGAAGTCATAATTAACGATTACATCCCAAAAATAAAGTCTACTAGCGTGTGTGCCAGGAACTAGTGTCACAAGTCTACAGGCATCTAGTAGAATAATATCAAAAGAATGAAAGTTTGTCCTACTGTCTGAGTAAATATAGACAGAACTGGCAAAAGAATAGCTCCAAAGTGATGTTGGGAGTCGCCAAGAGAAGCAGCTCACCGTGAAGCTTCGACCAGGGTATAAATCAGGAACGAGCTCCAGACTGGTACCCAAATGCACCTGCCTCAGAACCTGTACAATTAAGTACAGAGCGTAGAATGAGTACATAAACAATATGTACCCAATAAGTATCCCGCCTAATCTCGAATAAGTAGTGACGAGAGGTCGACTTGACACTTACTAGGTCCAAATAGTATATTTAGGTGATATTTTCAAAGAGGACAACATGTAAGCATAGATAGTAAAGAAGTAAATATCGAATCGTAATCAAAATCAAAATATGTGGCGAAGCACCAATATACAAGTTTCCAGTTCGTTCTTCTAGGACATTTCACAGCTCAACAGTCATAAAAAACATCAAGCAAATAGCATGCGCATAGTGGAATAAGGACATCCGTCCTGGGCCAACATAATAATAATAATAATTGTGCACTGCCGAAGGGTCGAACGATGCGAACTATAGATACATCTATTAACATGCCGTGGTGTACGATCCGCTCCCATGAGAGTAGGGGGAAAGAATCACTCCGCTCGCGGGATATAAATTGTGAAGCGGTCGCATGCAAACACAACATATTTCATTAAATCCTTTCCAAATAACAATTCTTTTAAAACACCAAATTCTCGGTTTTTCTTGAAACAAAGTTGCATACGATGAAGTTACAAAGCATATAACTCAAGTTAATGAAACTCACACGGCATGGTGTGGGCCTAACTACTTGGACAAACAATAATAGTCACTACGCACGGGCTCTCATCACCTCGCACGTATGTATCCCCCCACAAACAATAACACGTAATTATTTATTTCACCTATGGGGAAAATTTCCTCTTAGAAGGTTAGAAAGGAGATTTACCTCACGTCAAGTCTACTTCCTGGGTCAAGAATGCACCTGAAATTCCAAATTCGTCGCCCAAGGACTCGAAGCTAGTCAAATATTACTTAAACAAATCAGTCTATACTCCAAAGTTCTTAGTTCTCCTACTTAAATGATCATTTCAACCTAAATTGGGAAAATCCAAAAATACACCTCCAGGACCACATGCTCGGATTCCGGAAAATTTTGAAGGAAACTATCACCCATGGCCTAAGGATCAATATTATATAGTTTTTATATTATTCCTTAACAAATTTCTTGGAAATTTTCACACTTTTGTCACAAACCTAGGTTTTACTCTAACCCATGATTTTCACTAATTTGATGTGTGAATCTACCTAAGAATTCAAGTATTAAGCTAAATTTATAGTAGGAATTACTTACCTTACAGTAGCTAGGTCGAATACCTTCCTTGCATGCTCTCAAAATCGCCCAAAGATGAAGAATAGTGTTCAAAAATGGCTAAGTCCCATATTTAAAACAAAGCTCAATGCCTACAAGATTTTTCCACCTGCGATGTAGGACCCCACTTGCGGTCTCGCATCTGCGAGAAAAATCTCGTGTCTGGGGAGAAGGGGAAGGGGGTCTGACTTTGCACCTGCAGCTCCGCTTCTGCGAACAGGAGTCCACATCTGCGGAAATGGGCAGCTCCCTCAGGAGTCGCACCTGCGAGGCTAAGACCGCAGAAGCGGTCTCGCACTTGCAACTTGCCCTCCGCAGGTGCGGTCACACTAGATCTGGTGCACCAGCAGTCATTTAAGGCTGGTTTTTTCCTCGCTCGATGATCGAATGGCATCTGGGCCCACCCGAGACCCCGTTCAAATATTCCAACAAGTTCTAAATCATAATACGGACTCGCTCGGGCCTTCGAAATGTCCAAAATAATGCTAAATCTAAAAATCATACCCCAAAACCTATTGGATCAAACTTAAGAACTTCAAAGTCTTGAATTCGCTTTCAATATGCCGAACCTACCTATACTACTCGGAATGACACCAAATTTTGCGAGCAAGTCATAAATGACATAACAGAACTATTCCTGGTCTCAAATTTCATTTGGATCTCGATAACACAAAAACATGTTCCAACCCTCAAGTTTGAACTTAAGGAAACCTTAATTCACTATTAGGCGCTGAAACGCCCCCGGGTCATCCAAAAACCCATTCCAAACACAAGTCCAAGTCCGAAATCATCATACGAACCTACCGGAACATTCGAATCTCGATCCCAAGGTCGTTTACTAAAAATGTTGACCAAAGTCAAAGTTGGACTTAAAGGCCAACCTTAAGGAACAAAGTGTTTCTATACCACTCCAAACTCCTCAAAACCTCGAACTACCCGCCCCCACAAGTTATAAATCAGTAAAAGAAATTACGGGAAGTTTCATTCATGGGAACGAGGTTCTAGAACGTAAAACAATCGGTTGGGTCGTTACAGTTTCCACCAGACCCATTTAAGGTTCGGAGTTAGCAGAAGTTATAGTCAGGACAACCATTCGAGGACGAATGATCCCAAAGGGGAGATAATGTAACACCCCGTACATTTGGATTAGGTTTGGATATGTTAAATAGGTATTAATTTGATATTTCAGACATATGAAGCCCTATAGAGATGAGTCTAGGTGAAAATAGTTGTTTCAAATTCCAGATGGAAAGTGAGGTGCATAAGATTCGACAAAATCGACTAAGTTTACAAAAGGTCCGTTTTCCAATAGAATTTAGTGAAAATATGCAAGGAATTTGGGCAAACTCCAAACACGAAAGTTGTAGGCCATTGAAATATCTTTTCAAAAATATATTGTGGAGCCCGAACGGATATCTTGCAAAATATTATGTGCGTTTTATAGAACACTGTGTAATATGCGTGCCCAGGTGCACACCCGGAGGGTCACGTGCGCGGCCACGCACTTATGGCAGTGCTACTGCCATTTTACGCGGCCAGGTGTGCGGTAAGGCCTTCAGGTGCACGAGGGGCGCACTTTGGAGGGTCATTTTAAAGCCATACTTTGTCCCCCACACCCCCAAAACATAAAAACTTGCTCTAGAAAGGGAAGCTCTTAAAAACCTAACTCTTTAAAGGTCCCTCCACCATCCAAGATAAGTTATAATGGAGATTCTAAGTTAATTTAAATTTCAAAATATCTTATTGACATGGATAAACCCTCTGTATCATTAGATACTCGATTCAGACATCATTGTTGAGAGAAGGAACCCTGGAACTCGAATTCAAGGTATAGAACTTCAAAAAGGTAATGTTTTCACCCTCTAATTAATTCTAGCATTGGATTAATGATTATAGACTGTAGTTCATGAGATATGAGTTGATGGGCTTGATATAAAAGTATGAAAAATTATAGGTTTGGGTTGTTGATTGTTGATTATTGGTTAAGGGTGTTGTTTACCTTATGGGTAACGAAGACTGATGTTGATTAGAAACCATTTGAGACTTTAGAATTTATCTAGGAGCAAGAGAATAAGTTATTGGGTGTAGAAACACCATCAATAAGGGCTATGAAGCTTTATGCCACCAAGTGTTTGATAAAATGTCTAATTGGCGAAAACATGACTATTGTTGCTAATTTGGAATCCCTTTGACATGTATCGATATAGATTAAAGTCGAAAGGGTTGAAAAACTTTTTATTATGCTCAAGAGCAGGAAGTTAAGGTATGTGAGGCTAACTCTCTATGTTTGGGAATGTTAATGGTTCTCCCTACACTATATTTTTTTTACCACGTTACTAATTGCCTCAGAAATATAGTTAAGCCAAGTTCCTTGAATAGTTGCAGAACTTCTATTCTCTAGCTTCGAAACTCATTCATGAATTTCATTCTGAACATTGTAAAATTAGTGCTTAATCAATATAAACTTGGGCTTGATTCTTACGAGTCTCAGTCTAGATTACTCAGCATGTCATAAATAGTTGAAGTTTCAGTTTTCATAATCAGTTCATGAATACATGTCTCAGTCTAGTTCTATTCAGCATTCCAGTATCATGTAACTTAATATGATTCAATATTTCAGTATCATGTATTGCAGTATGATTCTCAGTTCCTGATTTTAAATCCATTAATGTTGAACACCCATATTTGGGCCTAAGGCAGTAGTTTATATGCTTTATGCATATTTGGGCCTGAGGCTGCAGTTTATGCTTGATGCATCTTTGGGCCTGAGGCCATAGTTGATGCTTTATATATTTTTGGTCCTGAGGCCGTAGTTATTTATACATTTACTTGGGCCTGAGGTTGTAGCTTGTGCACATATATATTGGGCCCGAGGCCTTAGTTTATTCAGATAAACAGGCAGTTCATCATTCAGAAGAGGGAGTATTCATATCCTTACTTCCTTTGTTTAGTTCAGTTATCAATTATCATTTCAGTTATTAGTTATCATTTCAATTATCAGTTATCATTTCAATTATTAATTATCAATTCTCAGTTATCAGCTCAGTATTAGTTCAACATTTATAGTTCGTTATTACAGTTTCTTTACATACCAGTGCAATTCAAATATACTTTCCATTTTTTCCTGGGGCCTGCATCTCATGATGTAGGTAATGATTTACAGGTTGATGATTCAGAGCGTTAGGATTCTCGTACCAGCTATTTGGTGATCCCCAGTTATTTCGGGGCATTATAATTACCTTACAGTCTTAAGTATTTTTAGACTATCAGTGTTTTCAGTGCTTCATTAGAAGCTTCATAGACTTGAGTAACAGTTAGATAGAGTCACAAGCATTTAAGGTGAAGCAATGTTGCTACACATATGTTTCAGGCTTATATTAGTGCTTCCGCTTTTGATTTATATCATTTAAACTTTCAGTATATCAACATGTGTTAGTTTATCTTCCACATTCAGTATGTTATGATATCACAAGTTGATTCCGCCAACCATTTGGTTCACTCGGTCACATGTAGTCAGGCACCGAGTGCCGTGTGGCGTCCAGGCCCATGTTTGGGGCATGACAAATTTCATGCAACCCATATAATCTAGAATATTATTTTTAATTTTTACTTCTCGTTCATTAGTCACACTAGGTGACACTTTCCTCATAGAATGTCGTAGTGAGACTGTTGTTACAAGGTCATTTCTTCTCTAGGTCACTATGCTTAGGTTGAAGCCTTCTTCCTTATTTACTCAGCTAGTCTTTCATTGTACTACTTAGGGAAGACCCTCTGAATTTTGTAAAGCTTCAAGCTTATTACATCGTATACCTAAAGGAATTTTTGATGTTCTTACTTGCCTATAATTATCCTTAGTTACTAACCTTCGCGCCCTTGTGCCCCTGGGGTTGCTTCTGAACTAAAATTTTGATTGTCTCCAATGGCACTTCTTTTATTTTCGTAACACTTATACGGTACCTTTCACTATCCCAACTCCTATATGAATATTTATTATGATGCCATCTCTCCGAGGCTAAATACCCTATGTTAGGGTTCACTAAATACTCTTTCTGAATCAACTACTAAGTACTCGTTGGTCCATTCTCATATCTATATTCTGCATAATCTCTCTTGGGTTATTTCCTTTGTCTTAACTTACCTCTCGCATTGGCTCCTTATGTACCAAGTATTCATTCGCACTTATTTATCAATACCGGCCTGGACGGGAACCCTTACTCCCTCTACCCGGCATTGTGTTTGCATCATGTTCATGAGTCGTAACATATCTGTAGGATCTGAATAAATTAAATCCCATTCCTTTTGCCTTTTTATCGCATTCTTCCTTTACTATTCAATAGTTACCTGAACTACATAACTCCGACTTAATACCATATTACACCATCTTCCTCCGTTTAGGGGAGTACTAACATCTGTTGCTATGAAGATTTACCTACAAATGGTTACCTCTTCATCTTCGGCGTCTTTTCACAACTTCACTAACTCTTACTCGCATTGTGGTAACCCTTTTGTACCAGGGATAACTGAATTTCATACGCACGAGGGTGACACCTAGTGTAACTGGCACACTTAGTCCCTTAAGCTTAACTCTGCTCACAATTCTTGCTTTAGGGAAGCGTCTTCCTAAATGACCTTTAAAGGTTATTCTTCCGTTGTCCATTCTATTATTGCTAGAACACGATCTATGAAATTCTCACGATGTCGACTATTATCAAATCTTCTAATTCCTAATTCATGTTCAATTTATCTTGTTCACAAGCCCATACTAATTTCTATTACTCCGGGGGGGGGGGGGATAACTTTTCTTTCTGGTAATCACATTGGACTCACCAACTCATTTCTCGAAATGAGGATATGACTTTATGGCTTATAATGTTTTATTATCTCAAGGTGTGTCACCTCTTGTCTTTTCTTTCACTTGACTATAGACTATGTCATCCTTTCCTACTTTGATTTACCGTTATCCCCCATTTATCACATCTAACTCATAATGCTTCATTTACTTTCTTCTTATTCTCTTGCTAATATTTATGTCTATTACCTTATTCTGAAAACTTCAACAAAAGATTCTTTCGCTTTTAGCGCCCCTTGCTCCATCCACTGGCTCTTCGGGTCGCCTAACATTCTCTCTTTACTAGGGATGAGAGCCATACTAAGGTAAATATTTATCCCCTCTAGGATTCCAGTGCCTCTCTTCTGAATTTTCTGAACATGATAATATTCATATCCAACTGTACTATTTTAAGTGCACCATCTGGGTGTCTCGCAAGAAGAACTATTACCAGGTTTGCAATATCCTTCGGAAATGTCAGCTAACGCTAACAATAAATCTACCATTTTGGGTTACTCTAACTCCAGCTGGATCCTGATTTTCGATCCTTCTCTTTAAATATATCCATTGCTCCCATAGGGCATAACTGAGATGGTTTTGGCCAATTTTACATACCTCTCTTACTGTTGAAGGTAACTCGAAATACGTATATTTCTCTGCTTGAATTGTAAATACTTATAATCTTCACTAACTAGGTTCCTTTTTCACATCTCTTCTGTTACCTGTTGAACTTCTACTTTTATCTTCTGATACTTCTTTGGTCTGCTATTCACGGCGTGTGTTTAGTATTCCCATCTTAGGGTCTTAAGCTGGAAATTTGCACGTATGTTATGCATGATCTGGTTGGGCCTTAAACCTGGCCACGCTGTCAAGAACTCTCTCTCTATTAGTGCCCTTACATGTTGATATATTATCCCTCTAGCTAGTTGTAATCTTTCTAATTGAAAACAACTCTGTATCATTAGCAAACATAAGTCCTGACTCAAACTCTAATGACTTAGCTCTATAGCACGATTTGGATTTGAAAGTAGGGTAACAGACTCCTAAATGCCTTGTAGCTTCCAGTATATATGATATGGTGCACAACAAATCTATAAACAAGGCTCTACTATACATGACTTATAGACTCCCTAGGATAGAACTGCTCTGATACCATGTTTATCACGAGCCAAACCAAAGGGCGGCGACGGGCATCCAGTGTCTTACCCAACCGAATACTAATGTAGTGTATCTTTCTTATCATACTATCATGGTAAGTGGGCCGAAAAGGCCATCATGAGATAACCAGAGTAAACATAAGGGAATACTCGACATAGGATGACCCAACATGATACACAAACTTATTCATGTGACATACGGGACTATAAGGCCGATATGATCATTTGTACATTGAAAACATATGCCGACAAGGCCATACAAGCATCCATATACATGGCGTCTGTCTATAAGCCTCTAAGAGTACATAAAGGTTATAAAGGTCGGGACAGACCCCCGCTATACTAATCAATACATGCCCGAAACATGCTGACTAAATAGGAAACTCTGGAGCAAGTGGAGTGCACCAACATCTTCCGCTGAGCTGATAGCATACTAGAAGTATTGTCAACCTGTCTATCGAGACCTACAGGCATGAAATGCAGCGTCCCCATGAAGGCACTTCACTACGAACAAAGTACCAGGTATGTAAGGCAGGAAAGCATAAATAAGAATATAAATGTAAAGAGAGATGAAGAAGAAACAACATGTAACATATGAGTGCCTTTAAGGGATAGTGACATGAAATGCATGATACATATATATACATAAACTTTTAAAAACATGTCCTTTTGTGGGCATCATCATCATCATATCGTACCTGGCCGTAATAGGTTTGGTAAAAACGTACCCCACCATTATAATTCTCGGTAGCATTGTACCCAACCACGTGGAGCTCGATAAAACCCAACTGATAAGTGGTTGCACTATAGGTTCCGTACCCGATCGACTATAATGCGGCTCGGTAGAGTAAACTAAATACATATATATATATATATATATACATATATATATATATATATATATATATAATGCATGTTGACTCATAGAATCATGTTCTAAACCTTTCGGAGTGACGTATGGTCGATGCACCTTCGATTTACCTTATGGACATCCA
Source organism: Nicotiana knightiana (assembly GCA_005239525.1). Lineage (NCBI taxonomy): Eukaryota > Viridiplantae > Streptophyta > Magnoliopsida > Solanales > Solanaceae > Nicotiana > Nicotiana knightiana. The sequence continues at coordinate 44,598 of ML423193.1, read as the reverse complement.
TACCATTAATATAAAACTCAATGGGATTCAAGGATCATACATACATGCTTAGTATAACTTCATAAGAAAAGAACAACATGGACAATCTTAATGGCTAGGAGTAGATCTGTTATGAAAGAGCGTATCATTTATGTTCATTTCACTATAGATCATGCCAAAAGAAAGAATGAAGTTCCTTAACATACCTTTGAAATTTTCTCTCAAATCGTCAACCAAGCTCATTATGATCTTCTTACGTCCACAATGAGTAAACCGACTACATCGACATCATCTAAAAGTTCTAACACTCATATTTTGAAACCAATATTTTACAAGAAAACGGAAAGCACTTCCTCTATTATTACTACATCCCATAAGTTACTAAAAGTCACCAAACAACCCAAACAACAACATTATAATTCACAATAAGCTCTCTGATTACTTCAAAAACCATTTTGAGTGGCAAGCTCGATTTACGATTAAAAAAATATGGTTTAAATCTAATTCTTTTTTTGTGAATCTCCCTACAACATCTATAACATCATACTTATTCTTACCATATCATTTTTATACCAAAACATCATAAGAATAATCTTCAAAAATAGTCCACGCCTAGCACCTTAACATTTATCGCCAATCTCTTGTTTTTCATGTTTTCTTCTTCAATCAACTTAATTAGAAGATGTATAAGATTAACAGAAGAATCCATAAGATAATAAAACTATTTATAACATTTTCAAACTATTTATCACATTTTCAAGCCACAAAAAACCATATATAAAGCCTCTGCACATCCCACAAAAAAATAAAAGATGATGATTCCTTATGCAATGTCAATTACTTCTTGTAGATTTTCACTCAAATAACTCAACCAACACATGATTAACTTAATAATAACTAAGAACATGATCTACTTACCTTAGGCAATAGATACAACTTGAAATCCCCAGCTGGTGTAGCTCAAAACAACTCTCAATCACAGCACAACACTATAGGAGTTGTATTCTCTTCTTGAATATATGTTTGGTGTTCAAGTTGGTGTGTAAAAACTTGTATTTGACCTTGAAATTATAATATATATCAAGGAGGTACTGATTCTTTCCTTAATCAACAATAACAACATGAAGTCTGAGGTTACTTCACTTTGAAGAATCCTCTAAAACAACCACAAGATGAAGAACTACGATCTAGCAAGCACCATGAGATTTATAGCGTTGGATTCATGTTTTTATCTTTGGTTTTCACTCTAGAATCATGGAGGCTGCTTTGAGAGTTTTCTTGGAGAGTATAGAGCCTGGTTGGGTCGAAAAATGAACCAAATGAGCATTTTCCTATCTTTAAAGGTTGGAAAATTATCTATCGCCTAAGTAGGTCCCATAGGGGCTGCCTGGGCAGCCTCATGAAACGTGAATATCAATTCCTCTATTACGATGTCATATTAATTAACGGATTAATGCGTTGAAAACTAGACTCGTATATCTTCAATTTGATAGGTGAACCACCCCATAATTATTATTATTTTTTCCAACTTTTATTTAACAACTCGCTTGACTTCAAAACATAATACACGACTATGATACGACTAAAATAAACTTCTTACCATGTTAATAACCCTAGTCTCACCCCAAAAGGATATGTTATAACATTTTCAACTTGTCGACTTTCAACGAAACTTATTTTCTTCGATTCGTTTAGCTTCTAAACCTTCCAACTCTCTTAGTACTTGGGGTTGATGATCTTAGATATTTTTACCTCGAAGGTAACATAATTAAATTACTTTATGAACTTTCAAGGATTAATTCATTTATGAGTTTACGTCAATTGATTTACGACATACTTTTATGTACGAACATGGGGTGTAACACTTGAGTGATGAGATTGAGATCTAATGTTTGCAGACTAAGGTTGAAAGAAGGATCTTCAGGTAGTTTTGATGGTTTTATATGGATTGAGGTGTCGTGGGAATATCATGCTTATGTGTATGGTGATATTATACACTGATTTGAGGGCTCTGGAGCGTCTCTTAGCACGTTCAAGGATGAACATTTGTTTAAGAGGGGTAGAATATAACGACCCGACTAATAATTTTGATCATTTGCATTTATATTCAATGGTTTAAGGTTGCGAGTAGCTTCGTATGATGTATTATGACTTGTGCGTATGATCGATTTCGGTTTTTAATTGGTTCGATATTTATTTGGAAGAATGATTCTCATTTTAGAAGCCTTAAGTTAGAAGAGTTTACCAAGTTTGACTTTTGTGTATTTGATCTTGGATCAGAGTTTTGATGATTCTGTTAGGCCTGTATGGTACCTGGGTGTATGTCTGGATTCATATTTGGATGTTCTTAGGTTTTTTTGGATTAATTTGGTTAAAATTTAATATTGATGGTTCAGAAGGTTTGTAGGTTTGAGCGAGAGTTGACTCTGTAGTTATCGAGTTTGGATTGCGGTTCTGGGAGTTTGTATAGGTCTATTGTGTCATTTAGTATTTGCATGCAAAGTTTGAGGTCATTCTGAATTGATTTGATATGGTTCAACGCGAGTTTTGGAAGTTGAAAGATCGTTAGTTCATTCGGCTTATTGAGGTGAGATTCATAGTTTGATGTTGTTTGGTGTAATTTCATGACTCAAGTATGCCCGCGTTTTGTTTGGGGCTCTTTTGATTTGATATGATGGGGTCCGAGGGGCCTGGGGAGTCTTTTATATGGGCTACATGCCATATTTTCATGTTTTGGATTGCTGGTGGCTGGTGACTGATGTCCTTCTTCGAAATCGTGAAGAGAGAGTCGTGTTTGCATAGATTATTTTTGTGGCTGGCAGCTTCTCTTCTTCACACTCGCAGTGCTTGGGTCGCGATTGTGGACCTGTGGGGGTGCGTTCGCATTGGTCACTCGCGATCGCGTAATGGTTTCTCGTGATGGAGAGGTCGGGTTCTTTGGTCTTCACATTTTTGGAAGGGTCTTGTGTTCGTGTAAGCTTGGGTTGTTGGTGCATCCCGTTCGCGCACTTGTGATCGCCTTCGCATAGAGCTTCTGGAGGCAACCGTTATTTTGTTCTTCACGATTGTGAAGAGGACCCCTAGCATACTTATATAGTACTCTATTTCGAGGACTTTTGTTATTTTATTACAATTTGAGTTAGAGAGCTCGATTTTGGGCAATTTTGTAGGGGATTTTCACGATTTGTATTGGGGTAAGTATTTTTTTTACTTGGATTTGTTTACATTTAATAAGTTTTCTAAAATATAAATTGAAGATTTGAGAGCCGATTTGAGGTCGGAATTTGATGATTTTGGCATGGTTGGACTCGTATCGGAATGGGTGTTCAGAATTTGTGCATTTTGTTGAGTTCCAGTGTGCGATCCCAGGGTTAACTTGTTTGGTTGAATTTTTTATTGTATTTAAATATTGGACCTTTATTATTCAGAATAGTTTCTTGTGACTTTATCTATATTATTAAGTTATTTTGGCTTGATTCAAGTGTCTTGAGGTTGATTCACGTGGGAAGGAGCTTTAGAGTACTGATTTGGTTTATAGACATAAGTATCTTGCCTAACTTTGTGGGGGGGGGGGGGGGAGTAGTACGCCATAGAATTTGGTCTAATAACATTATTTGAATTATATGAAAGACGTGTACATGAGGTGAAAAGTGTGTACACTTACTTATGTAAAAATTGAATTATATGAAAGACGTGTACATGAGGTGAAAAGTGTGTACACTTACTTATGTAAAAATTGATTGGTTTAACTCTTAGGTTATTAAAATGCTTTTAATTGAATTTGTTGTAATATGGGATATCTTTCATTGTTGAGTTATTTCTCGTTTCATTTTGTTGCTGTTGAAATTCATGTATACTTTGTTTTATAGCCGTGGGATATACTTTATTGTGATATTGGTATAGTTATTTTTCCAATATTATGGTATATGTGGACATGTTGGTGTGGATTGATTGTTGTTGTGTGGAGAATAAGGGTGGCATTTCACAATTGCTGATTGTGCGGAGCAAACAGATGGCTATTATATACTAACTGGGCTGAGAGATGCGGGTGACTATTATGTTATTGTCTGGGAAGGGTGATACGGGTAGCTATTGTGTTATTGTCAGGGCGGAGCGATACGGGTGGCTATTGATATGTTGTTTGGGTGCTGCCATACGGGTGGATATTATGATATTGTCTATGCGGTAAGATAAGGGTGGATATATGGGGATGATATGTGATCGCTTAGGGCGTGTTGTTGATGAAAAGGGGGTATTCTTGCTTGTGCTTATGACTTCCTTATCATGCATTTTTACATATTTTATTGCGTTGCATCCAATGTGATAATTTTGTCTCTGTCATTACTTGAAGATTTGGTTTCCAAGGTCAGTTCACCTGTGTGGAGTCATTATCTCATATTTTGTTGAGTTGTTGGTAACTTAATGGATTTAAATAAAGAAATTGTTATCATGCTTTACTTTATGTGATTCTTGATAAATTTTTCTTGAACATTTTATTGGTAGTTGACACGGATACGATATACGTGGTGGAATGAGGTATTTGTCGTGCGGTTGTGGTATTTGTTGAGGTACGAGGTCTTTTCCGTGGGAAGGTGACTTATATTGTTGCACGAGGTCCTTGCCGTGCGAGTGTGACTTATAATGTGGCATGAGGTCTTTGCCATACGAAGGTGATGGATAATGGGGGCGCGAGGAGCCATGTGTATATTATTCATGATTTGTGACTTCAGATTTGAGATTATGAGGTGTGGTGTCTCAGGTGACTCTTGTTGTAAATCCTGTGTTAGAACGGTTCGACGAATACAACTGTCATTGAATTCCCTTAAGTGCTTTCACTTGTATTTTACTTGTGTTTTATTATTTTGATGTTTTATCATATGATTATTATTTGTTTCAATTTATTTATTTTGCTTTCCGTTGCTAGATTTATATTGATATATTGCACAGGTTACTTGATTAGTACTACTCCACCAAGGTTAGTCTTAAACTTACTAGATACTAACCGTGGTGTACTCATACTATAATTTTATATATTTTTGTGCAGATCCAGGTATTGGAGCTAGCAGATTCAGGCAATGAGAGCTTCCTAATCGCGAGGATTCAAGGTAGCACTACTTGATCATCTCAGTCCTTTGGCGTCCTTTCCTTACATTATCACTATCAATTCTCTATCTGAGAAGTATTGTATTTTGAGTTATATCTATGTATTCAGTGGAGTTCATGATTCTGTACTACCTAGTCTTGGGGAATTTGTTGTGATTATTGTCGTATAGACTTGTATCACCTTTATTTCTATATTTATATTAAACCAAGTTTTCACTATTTCATGTTTAATTAGTTTAACTCTTGATAGGGATCGGCTTATGTAAATTTAGAGAGCAGGTGTCATCACAATCCTTAAGATCGGATTTTGGTCATGACATAGCCCAAGAGAGATTATGCAGAATATAGATATGATAATGGACCAACGAGTAGTTAGTAGTTGATCGAGGAAGAGCCTAATTATGGCTAGACAAGAGGTCACAAATAAATCAACATATCATACAAAATAAATGTATTGGGGTGACAATCAAAATTTCAGTTCAAAAGTAACCCGCCAAGCACAAGGGCACTAAGATAAGTAACTAAGGATATTATAGGCGAGTAAGAACACCACTAATCCATCAGGTATACGATGTAATAAGCTCTCATCTTTACAAGAGTCAGAGGGTCTCCCTTAAATAGTACAATAAAAGGCTAGTTGAGGAAATAAGGAAGAAGGCTTTGACCTAAACATTGTAACATGAAGAAATGATCTTTTAATAACAGTCTCATTAGAACGTGGTATGCAATCCATAAGAAAGGGGAACCTATCATGACTAAGGAGCAAGCAGTAAGAATCAAAAAGTAATATTCGAGATCTTATGAGTTACAAGAAATTCCAGCATGCGTGGGCACGAAGATAAGCCAAGTATTCATGCAACAAGTGACAAAATGGCCAGGAAAAGTAATTGCTTACGTTTAAAGGCGGCTAAGATAGGACGAAAGAATTGTTCAATCTATGACCCATAGTTAGTTATGTTATGAACGGACTTAAGATTTCAGATCATTATCCATGCAGCATATATGTTGACATTCTTATAGTTATAGGAGACATCTGTATATATTGTTAAAAGAAAGAATTGAGTCCCCATCACAAATAAAGGCTTCATAGCGTCCACGAAAGGCTAATGTAACAACTAATACCCTTAGCCGCATGTTGGAAGACAACTTAAGCCTACTTAAAGGCTGAGAGAGAAGAGGAAGCTCGAGAGTTACATCAGCTAAGTAAATCATGAGTCCGAGTATTAGACCCAAATAGTTATAGAAATCATGACTCATAACATTGCAGAATCACTCTTAATAGCATAAGTACGAGAGAGATAATACAACGTCTATATTCTATAACAGCTCTACAATAAATTCAGCTAGAAGAGTACCAGCCGTAGAGATAACAAAAGATGGAAGGATATTACAGGCTAAATATGTTCCCCCACTATTGTGGGACTCCGAGATATTACTAGGGCGAGGGAGCATAACTTTTGCCATTTGAGTAAAGAACAGAGACGACAACATCATTGTAATCTAGAATGCTACAGTGAATAAGAAGACATGATCGAAGACGAGCGACACCATGTGGTCGGTACTTCAAAGATGGTCGCAGACTATAAGGTATAACATAGATGAAAACTCTCTAGATAGACCATTCAAATCGAAAGTGTCTATTAGGACAAGCTATGCTAAAAATAGAAATGTGCTAGCTTTTACAGAAGTACCACAAATTAAAGGCCAAATATATCAACAACCCCCTAAAGTTGAATCAGCTTTCCACTAAACTACTTACTCTTCAATCCGTTCCATATAGCCTCTTCAACCAACCCTTTAGTGTGTCACTTAAACACTAAAATCCCATGAGGCACGTCACGTGTCAATAACATATGAGCGCGTGAACGTAAAAATATAGTCTGACATGGACTATTCCAACGGTAAAAATCCAAAATCCACGCTACATTAACCCATTTTCCCCTTTCTTTTTCTTCTCCATGCCTAATTCCTCCTCTTCAACGCGAATTTCTCTGCCAAAATTGAAATTTTGGTCTCCAATTTGAAAGACCCGTCCTCCTTCTTTGATTTTAGTTAAAGATTTCTTCACATCTTCTCTCTCTCTCTCTCTATCAGTTTGTTGCTTGACAATGTCTGAAAATTCAGAAAGGGCTAATTCGTCCCATTTTGGTCGGGCATGTGTGTTGAAAATATCATGGAGTTCGGCAAACCAAGACATAACGTATTTTGTATGTAAAATTGATGTAGTAAGTATATATTTCGATAATCTTTTATGTTTATTATCTTTAAATTGGTACGAAATGGTAAGTTTTTTAAAATTGATTTATTGGGATATATTTTAAAGTTCAAAGGAGGATGTAACTACTTCAGATGGTTTGAGGAGGCATTTCCTAACCAAGCAAATAATGTTATTTGGAGTTTGTTGAAGAGAGTCAAGTACTTTGATCAAGAAAGGGAACGAGCTATACAATGGAGGAATAAGTTGTTGTTTGTTGTTCTACTACTGGATATAGTTATTTAGTTGTGTTGTTGTTCTTGCGATTGTTGATGCCAACAGAATTCGAAAGTGGCTAAAAGTTGTTGATATTGTATTTGTGGGATGGTTGTTACTGTTGTTATTTTTTGATAGTGTTTTGTAGTTAGTGCGTTCTGTTGTTCGGACGTTGTTTTTGTAACAAGTTGTTGTAGGATGTTTATAGCATATATAGTTGTTGATGCAATTCACAATGTTTGAATCATATTTTGCTACATTGCTTCTAAGAAACAGCTGCTGGAATTCTTTGTTAGTGCCTATTGCCATTAGATACCAGAAATTGGTAACATTGTTTACGCTCCATATGGTCTTAAAATTTATTCTAATATTTTTTTAATGCAACGAAATGGTAAGAAATTGGTAACAAAATGGGATTATGCAATCCAAATATCAAAATATTCAAAAGAAAATTCCAGATTATAACATGCTTTCTAGTTTGACAATTGGACTTGACTTGGAGCTCTATATCATATGCCAGGTCTAGATCAATGGTGTGATGAATCAATAAAATATGTGGATGAGGTGATTGAAAATGGGGCATAGAATGAAGAATCTTTTAAAGAACTTCTGTCAAAAGAACTAGTTGACCATGTTTTGGAGACAATCACACACCTTCTTGACCACTCTATCAAAGATAAGCCTTGGTGGAAACTAGAAATGGAAGGAGAAGGGAATAAAGAGATTGTACAAAAATATTTTGGTGAAGGGACTGCCCTTCAAGATCATTTTATTCATGTGGAGGTTATGGAAAGCAAAACTACCTTTAGATGAATGGTTCCTAAGGTTGGGGTACTTTAGAACTTCAAGATGTTGGTTTTGTAGGAACCCTAGAGAAGAGGCATTGCCTCATGTCTTCTTGACATCTCCATCTGCCAGATTTGTTTGGAACTACTTTGGTGCACTTGTAGGGATTAAAACAGAAGGGAAGCAGCTTGTACAAGTGATAAATGAATGGTGGAGCAAACTTGCTAATACAAGTTTAATGCCAGTGTGCCAAGCTATGCCAAGTCTGATTGTTTGGCACTTGTGGACGAAAAGGGATTCAGGAAAGCATGGAAAGAATGTGTCCTTTAATAGGTTGACATTTCAGATATCAACCTCAATACAAATGTTACTGAAGGTGAGAAGGCCAGGTTTCAAGGGAGTCACTTCTAACTAGCTGGATTTACATGAGAAATTGTTACAGTATGTCCCTAGTGTGAGGTACACTAAGGTATTGTGGAAATTTCCTCCTGATGGTTGGATTAAATGTAACACTGATGGGTCCTGTAGAGGGGACAATTAAGGAGCTTCATATGGTTTTTCATTAGGGACGGAGTAGGGGATCTTATTTATGCCCAGGCAGATGCAGTACAAGAGGCAACTAATAACATAGCTGAAGCACATGCCATTCTTGAAGCTCTCAGGTAAATAACTCAAATGCAGTTTCCTCTATGTATAATTGAGACCTACTCTTTACTCAAGAAGAAATTTTTGGAGGAAATTTGGGAACCACCTTGGAACATTGCTAATCAGGTTGATGAAATCAAAATACTACTATTTAAGGGTGTGTTTCAGGTAGTTCATGTGTTGAGAGAAGGTGATAAATTAGTTGATCATCTAGATAATTTGACATTGGATAAGCAACACAGTGTACATGTCCACTCCTTTTGGGAACTGGAAACATATGGAAGAAAGATTTTAAATAATGACAAGCTTCAAATACCCTATATAAAGGTAAGAACTGCCAAGTCAAATGCTAATTAACGATGAAGTTGGATGATATAAAGAATAGGGGGGAGAATCTTGTAGTTAAGAGGAGGAGGATCATGTATTATGAAAGAACGAGCCAAGCTATAGGTGATGAAGATCACAGTACACTTCAAACTCAAATCTATAGGGAGGTGAGAAGGAAGGATTTTTTCACTGACATGTTTGCTGATTTTGCAGGTGCTTTGGAGGGGGCTTGGCTCTATGTTTTGGCCAAACCTACTAGGGTGGTATTACTATCTTTGATACTCATTCCCTATAGGCGCAATTACTACATATATCAGCCTAGAAATACACTCAACAAGGCTAAGAGAAGGCTTCACATTAGCCTTCACATCTGGATTCTACATGATCAGTCTGGTGGAAACGAGGAGGAGACACTATAAAATTCAAACTCTTGTGCATTTACTAATCCCTGAGGATCATACAAGGTAACACCAGCAGGGTACATCAAGACACAATGGCCTTTGTTACGCGCGAGGAAACTCTTATACCCAGGATAAGTGTGCTTAATAGGACTTCACATATTTGTGCGGGTCAAGTTAGCAATCTTTGGAAAAGTTTCTAGGTACATGGTACATCTACCACACATGAGGAAGCTAGCTGTAGCAGGTACTCAATAAGAATGATAAAGTATGTATGCGTAACTTGGAGGCAAAACTGCAACCACACACCTACTACTTGGAATTGGTCATGCATTTTGGAATGGTTTGCGCGTTTTTGGTTGGAAGGAAGTCCATGTTAAGCTTATATTTCAGTAATATTGATCTAGTGGGGCTTCCTAATGTTCAAGATTTCAAGTGCAAATGTCCAGAACCAAACTCAAAGGGAGGTAACTACTCAAGAATTTTTAATATTAATGCCCAAATAGGACGGCTCAAGGATTATGGTTCTTAGTTCTTTTTGTACTATCAAAGGAGTGCTTTACACACGACTTTGATAATAGGCTTCATGTACTTTCATTTTTTACGCACTTCCATTGTGTGAGACCTCTAGAAACGTTTTGTTTTATTTTGATTATTATTATAAAAACATCATTAGGAATTGCACAATCCGCCCCTATCACCCAATCTTCACTACAACACATGGAAATTGAAAGTAGCCAAGTGGCAGAGGGCATATCCATGCAATATTTGGATATAACCCTCACGCAATCCCCATCCATTCCTACACAACTAGATCAAGTCATTACAAACTCTACCAATCCCCTAGAAGGAAGCCCACTTATAATACAAGAACACCACCACAATCCCAAGACCTCCACTTACACTTAGAAGAAGGAACCAGCTCATCCAACTAATCCATCTTTTTTGCCACCAAACCATGAACAACCTACCCCCTCTACCTCTTCACTTTCCCTCAAACCCTGTGATCTATGCCCAACCACCAATCCCACCCAACCATGTACCACAATCGTGGGTGGAACTAGGTCTTCAAGGCGATGCAGTGTCCTTCAATATAGAGATCGATGGACAAGGATCGATTCTAATCATTCAAAAGACACACTATCTTGCTCAACTAATTTCCGAGGGAATGAGCCTGGACATGAATAATTATATCAAACAAATGTGGATGAACAATATTCTCCAAGTCACTAAATTTGGTGGTAGATTCATTAATCGAAAAAGATCTAAGTCACTAATAGACTGCCTCAACTATTGTAACCTAGTGGACTTATTTTGCATTGTTAAAGAGAGAGAAGTGCGTCTCTCTAGAACATTTATGCTCCAAAATGTCAGAAAATTGTCCAATCCCAACCCCTCCCCCCAACTTTCATTCGAAACCTATGAACATAGATGAACCAGTCCAACAACTACTTGCTTATTCGTTCCTTCAAACTCTTCTATAAAACAATGGAACCACTTTTCCTATAATCCAAACGAACCCTACCCACATAGACATGACACAAGAAGAAGATATCCCAACAAATACTACTGAAAATTTCATCCCACTATGTACAGAAGAAAAAGAGAGACTTTACTCTCTATGGAAACACTCCATAATTATTGAAGTTTTTGGGAGGAAAGTGAATCACCTCACCCTAAACCAGAAGCTACAACATATGTGGAAACCCAGTGAACCCATAAATCTTATTGACCTGGGCAATGAGTTATTTCTTATTAAGTTCCAAAGGAAAGAAAACACGACCAACGCTCTTCATGAAGGGCCATGGTTTATACTAGGACATTGTCTCTCTGTTAGGCAGTGGGAACCAAGGTTCCTAGCTTCAAAGGCACAACTTACGCACACAGCCATATGGTCACGCTTACCGGAATTACCTACAGAATTCTACGACACACACATCCTTCAGCAAGTAGGTAATAAAATAGGAAAATTGCTCAAAATCGATACACGTACATCCTCTACATTAAGGGGTCGTTATGCTAGAATTTGCATTGAAGTGCCCCTTGAAATACCCTTAAAATCTCATATATTTATTGGCCATCACTGACAACAAATACTCTACGAAGGTCTAAACATGCTATGCATTTGTTGCAGACGAATAGGCCATATCTCCTCACAATTCCCTCTCCAGAACAGTCTCCACACTACACCATCATCATCAACCCATAATTCCCTTCCTAATCAACCAACTACAAAGGACAGGCCACCTAAGGAGGAATAGAAGATAGTTGAGTTTCCAAAGAGGCAAACAAAGCCTCATAGGAGATCACCAGACCAAGTTCTCAACAAGCAAGCTGTCCATTTCTCAACTTCATCAGCTATTCAAATGGATTTTACATATTCTCAAACAGCACAGGAAGACAACTCCAACACAGGTACGCGCTCAAACTTTCCTACTGCAGTTACTACACCACTACGCGACAAGCTTTCAAAAACACTTACTCCTAATCACATTTTAACTATTAAAAATCATTTTGAATTATTAAATTTCTCTAATGATATAGTTGCCACACCCTCATCTACACTGCCTAACCAACAGGCCACAGGCCCAAGTGGGCAAGCTATGGACCAAAACTCATTAGTAAATAGGGCACACGGGTCACCACAAAACCCTACAGATTTACCCGACCCACAACCCACTTCCCACACTAATCATAACCCTACTTCATTAACACCTAGGCTAAACAGTTACTCCTTTGCCACTAAGTAACCTTCCCATCCTGCCACGTCACCTTCACCTCCCCTCTCATCCAATCACACAACACCTTTCATGCAAATCACTAAACCTATCCTTAGCCAACAAGGCATCCCTATTACCCATCATGATAATTCTCCCACTCTTTCACATCTCATCACCCCAACGAATCCTACTGCCCAATCCAGCCCCATGCAAAAAACCCCACCCCACTCCAGCCTACCTGCCCAGCCCAACCCATACGCCAACTCAACTCTTCATAACACTCAATCGCCTCCCTCACCCAATTATCAAACTCATATAAACACTTCTCAATCATTAACACTCCCACTTCTCAATCCATGCAACGACATAAAAATCCTCCCTTCCCTCTGAGGACCCAACCTCGCAGGCCAACTCTCCTCTCATAGCGACCTCTCAACCTCCACTTTCTCTACCCTCAAACCATGTCAAACAACACACACACACCTCCACCACCAACGTACCCTGTGATCTACACCTCACAGGACCTAAATCCTTACCAACCTCCTCAATCATGGCTGGAAATGGGGCTTCAAAACCATGTCCTGACGTTCTCCATGATAGTCAACAACCAGGAGGTCATAATATGTCTCCAAAATCCCCAAGACCTCGCTCAAATAATCACAGAGGGGATGAAAGCAGCAGTGCAATTCTATGGTCAGTATAACTGGACACCTCCCCCATGCAGACCACCAACTCATGGTGGGATCCTTATCCTCAACACCAGCCTCCCTCCCCGTCCCTACATTATGCAACCCTACCTTTCTATCCCCCAACTCAATCATCGATCACTTGGATACACGAACACATTCACACACCACACACTCCCTCCCCATCCTCCTCAATGAGTCCACAACCACCAAGCCCAGGAGATCAAGAGCTACTAACTCAGCAGGAAATAGCAGCACTGATGGAGGAAATAAGGGAAACATGCACAGAGCCAGTATGGCTGGGAGCATGCCACGTCCTCAAAGAGCAATATGCAAAAAAAATGGTGCTCAACTGTCCACCATAGGTAACCAAATGCCTAATCAATTTAATCCCCCCGGTCAATCCAAAGGTAGGAAAGTTCGCAGTAGTGATCACGCCAACACTACGTCAACTTCTATGGGAGGTAAGTCCACTGCCTCCAGTGCCGGAGGACCAGCACACTGCCCCTCCACATCCACTCTCACACAATAAATCAATGAATTTTGTAAATTGGAACTGTAGGGGTGCACATTCACCTGACTTTCATAGGAATTTTAGATCAATGCTTAATTACTATCAGCCCTCACTAGTAGTACTTTTAGAAATCCACACAGGGGACCACCAGCACATCAAAGCAGATTTCGACTTCTCCCATTTCTCACAAGCCCCAACTAAAGGCCAATCAGGAGGAATTGGAGTGTTTTGGAATGAAAATGTCGTGCATGTTACTAAACTTGTAGTTACTAATCAGGAAGTCCATTGCATGGTACATGTACGTCCCTATGGAAAACCTTTTTTATTCACAGCAATTTATGCTAGCAATAATTTGTCATATAGAAAAAATTTATGGCAAAATCTCATGCACAAAGCGGACACTTATCAGGGTCCTTGTTTAGTCGGATGAGACTTTAAGAAAATTTTATACTCTAATAAAATTTTTTGGGGATGTTCACTAAATAATAGTAAAGCTGACATATTACTATACTATTTTAATTATTATAATTTAATAGACTTAGGTTTTAAGGGTAGCAAATACACTTGGACAAATAAAAGAAAAAATGGGGCACTAATTCTTGAAAGATTAGATAGAATAATAGCCAATTATTATTGGTTGAATTTATATCCGAAAGCACACGTACATCACTTACCTAGAACTTATTCTGACCATTGTCCTCTTTTTCTAACCCTTAACACAAAACTTCACAAAAAAATGACCTATTTAGACTTGAAACAATGTGGCTCTCACACCATGAATTCCCTTTACTCAGCAATCAAGTGTGGGAAAATGAACCCTCTCTTCTAAAGGCTATAGAGAATTTTACAGAGCTAGTAAAAAATTGGAATACTCAATATTTTGGAAACATTTTCCATAAAAAATACAATTTACAAGCACGACTAGAAGGTATTCAAAAATCACCCCACTATCCAACAAGTAACTTTCTACAATCTCTAGAACAGGACCTCTTATCTCAATACAACCACCTCTTAATACTAGAAGAGGATTTCTGGAAACTAAAATCGCGTGTAAATTGGCTAAACCAAGGGGATGCCAACACGCGCTTTTTTCATTTATCAAAAGAAGGCGTCGTAACAGAATCCTCGCATTAAAAGATCCAACAGGTAATTGGATCTCTGACATTAAACAACTGCAAGACATAGTTATTAATTATTACCACAATCTATACACAACTTCACATACTAACTCTACAAATTAATATACTATTGCACCTCACAATGCTCTATCGCATGAGGAAGCAAACTCAATTTCGAACACACTAACTGAGAAAGAAATATTTGAAGCAGTCACATCTTTCCAACCTCTCAAATCTCATGGACCGGATGGGCTTCACCCTCTATTTTATCAGAAATTTTGGCCACGATTGAAAACTTCCATAATCACCCTTTGTAATCAAGTTTTCGACCAGGGCCTTATTCCAATTGAATTAAACAAAACATATATTTGCCTGATTCCAAAAATAAATACGCCTACAACCATCTCCCACTTCAGGCCAATTAGATGATATAACACCCTTTATAAA
Organism: Nicotiana knightiana; assembly: GCA_005239525.1. Taxonomy (NCBI): domain Eukaryota; kingdom Viridiplantae; phylum Streptophyta; class Magnoliopsida; order Solanales; family Solanaceae; genus Nicotiana; species Nicotiana knightiana. The sequence goes on along the minus strand of ML423193.1, from coordinate 29,405 downwards.
ATTATTTCTAAGATCATAGTCAACAGAATCAAACCCTTCCTACAAACAATAATCAACCCAACCCAATCTGCTTTCCAAAAAGAGCGTAGAGCAGCAGACAATGCTATCATCGTTCAAGAACTACTACACTCTTTTAAAACTTCCAAAACAAAATGCCCTAGCATACTCCTTAAACTTGATCTTGAAAAAGCTTTTGATAAATTAGAATGAAGCTTTATCAAACAATCACTAGTTTTTTTTAATTTTCCACCTAATTTAATAAAAATTATCATGTCATGTATCACCACTACCACTACTTCTATCCTCTTTAATGGCTCACCTACAAATTTATTTTCACTAACTACTGGCATCCGGCAAGGCGACCCCTTATCTCCGTACATTTTTATAATCTATATGGAAATACTATCTAGACAAATCAATAACGCAGTTGATTATAATCTTTGGAAGCCTTTATCATTAAACGCAAAGGGACCACAAATTTCACATCTATTCTTTGCCGACGATATTATTCTGTCTTCAAAAATCACAACTAACAGTGTCCATACAATTATTGACCTGTTGAATAATTTCACAGCCTAATTTGAGAAAAAAATCAATTTTGACAAATCTAAAATCTTCTTACTGAAACACTATAGCAATCCTAACAAATATTACATTTTATCCTCCCTTAACATGCAGGAAGGTAATATCTTTGGCAAATATTTAGGGTTCCCTCTTTTCACTGGTAAACCTACTAAACGCAATTACTAATTCCTAATTGACAAATTTAAAACCAAATTATCAGGTTGAAAAACCAATCACCTAACGCTAGCCCACCGGGCTTCACTAATAAAAGAAACCTTAAATACTATCCCCAACCACATAATGCAAATATTATCTCTCCCTACCTATATAATCAAGCGATTAAAAACTTATCAAAAAAAAAAAATTATGGACAACTTCCCAAAAACGGAGGCTTCATCTAAAAAATTTGCAAACTATTACTAAAACCAAGGACCAAGGAGGACTGGGGATCCAACGACTTCGTCCTAAAAATGATGCACTATTAGCTAGCACAGCATGGAGGCTTTTTCATAATACTCATACCACTTGGGCCTCCTTATTACTCAATAAATACATAACTAATAATCGCTCACCCACAAAACGTACCTCTACTTTTTGAAGGCATATAATGCATGGGTGAAAAACATGCCAAAATGGCCTTCAATGGAAAGTAACAAAAGGTACTCGTGTAAATTTCTGGCAAGACAATTGGCTTGCACCAAACCTCACTGTATGCAGTACTGTTGAGGGTCCCCTACAAAAAAATGAGCTCCAATTAACAGTAGCCCGGGCGCTGCAATTCAATAGCCACACAACTACTACACTCTCAATCCAACTACCTTCTTCAATTCAGAATTTAATTAATAATTCTCATATCCCATGTATGGTTCAACCCCAGATCATATAATCTGGGATTTAACACCAACGGGTGAATTCCCTGTTAGTTATTGCTATGCTGTAATTACTAAACCACCCCATCCAATCCCCAATCAAGGCTGGCTCTGGAAACTAAAAACTCTTCCAAAAATCAAATACTTCTTATGGCTAATAAGCCATAACAGGCTACCCACAAGAGTCTACCTTTATTCATTGGGCATCACCACTTCAAACATGTGTACAATAGGCACCCTAGGGCAAGAAAAAATCCCTCATATACTCTTCTATTGAGTGCATGCACAAACCATTTGGGCTGACCTTAGGCTAACACACATTATTCATCCCCTACCCCTTCATGGAACTAGCAACCACATTTGGCTTAAACAGCTCCTTCGCCACCAAGGCTTCTCCTACCACAAAGGAATTCCCTTGCCCCATTTAATTCCGTTTATTTTGTGGCATCTATGGAATGTACGCAATAAAATTGCTTTGAAAATACTTCAACAAAGCCTTCTACAAACACAATAATGCAGCTGACAACTGAACACCTTTATTTAACAAATCCAGCCCCCAACAAACTGAACCACAAGCATAGATACACAAAAGCAACTCCCACTAAACGGGGAACTTTTTACTTGAACACTGATGGACTCTTAATTTACAAAACCTAAAAGTAGGCTTTGGGGGAGTAATTAGAAACCACAAGGGAGAATGGGTAATGGGTTATGCGGGCCACCATCCATCCACTACAGTAGTAGAAATAGAACTCATGGCCCTATTTCGTGGCCTACAAATAGCATTACACCATCAGTTAATGCCATTACATATTCAGATGGATGCTCTACAGGTAATACATTTATTAAACATGCATACAAAACCTCACTCCTCTTTATTAAATGACTTCAGATTCCTGATTCGGCAGATGAATAGTCCAACAGTCAGCCATGTTTACAGGGAGCATAACGCGATAGCAGATGGCCTAGCACGCTTTGGTATGGCACTATCAGGGAGCAACATCACTTTTTTGAGTCACCCTCCACCTTTTCTCGTCCAGAAGCTCCCCCAGGATCAACCACTCAACATCCCCATGCAAGGGACGTGCAACTTTTTGGAAGTGCAATCCCACATGCACTCTTTTTTCCAGGCGTCTGATAGGCCCCCATCCATAATCTAAGCAGTAGTAGTACCATTTGTATTTTTTATGTAACTTTGTTAAATGATACTACTAATAAAGCGTCTAGCAGTAATAACATAGGTTTACATCCATATAACTCTTTTTGTAAGGATGCCAATGGGCACCTCCTCCCTGTAAACAGTGTTTAATTTATAATTAGTAATCTTTCAAACAAACAAAAAAACTAGTGGACGTAGGTTTTAAAAGTTGTAAATACACATGGTCCAACCATCGTAGAAAAAAATGGGGCCTAATCATGAAGAGATTAGATAGGGTATACTCTAATTGTGATTGGTTACAAGCTTTTACAAATGTCACGGTAACTCACCTTCCAAAAATACACTCGGACCATAACCCTATTTTAATCAACTTTAACAATAGAATTAACACTAGTCATGATAGGCCGTTTAGACTCGAAACCTTTTGGTTCTCCCACCCAGACTTCCCTAGAATTGTGTCTCATAGCTGGGTTAATAAAGATTTAATATGAGGCACGGAGTCTTTTCACAAAAATGTGTTAGAATGGAAAAATACTACCTTTGGAAATATTTTTCCTAGAAAAAAAAAATTCTAAAGAAAATTGATGGTATACAAAATTCTACTAACTACCAACTAGTCAGTACCATAGAAAATTAGAAGTAACCCTTGTTGAATACTATAACACCATCCTTAAAATGGAAGAAGACTACTGAAAATTGCATTCTAGGGTCAATTGGTTAAATGAAGGGGATGCAAATACAAAATTCGTCCATATTCAAGCCACTAATCGAAGGCGGAGAAATAACATTGTCTTCTTCAAGGATAACTCAGGGAATTGGATTGAGGATCAAACCTCCCTAATGAATTATATAACAAATTACTTCTATAATATTTTTACTACCTCTCATAAAAACACTAACTGGTCAGCCATCAAAATGGACAAGGCAAATTTCTCAAACATTGACCTGTCTAGCCTTGATAAACCATTAAAATCATGAGATAAGGAAATCAGTATTCTCCTTTAAACCCTACAAATCCCCTGGCCCAAATGGGTTACACGCGTTTTTCTTCGAAAAATTCCGGCCCATACTAGGCAGTAAGGTCATTAATATGTGCCAAAAAATCTTTGACACAAAGATAATGCCTCATGAAGTTAACAAAACTTACTTATGCTTAATCTCAAAATTCAGCAATGCTAATAACTTAAAGAATTTTAGGCCTATTAGCCTATGTAACACAATTTACAAGGTTATAACCAAAGTTATTTCCAACAGAATCAAACCCTTCCTAAAACATATTATTAATATTCAACAAGTGAGATTTATAAAAGATAGGAGAGCTAGTGATAATGCTATTATTATATAAGAGGTTTTGAAAAAGTTCAACTCCTCCAAAGGAAGAGAAAATTGTTTACTAAAGCTGGACCTGGAAAAGGCTTTTGACAAATTAGAATGGTCTTACATTTATAGAACACTATTTTTTTTTGATTTCCCTCCTAATATAACTGCCCTAATCTTTAGCTGTATTACAACTAGTACACTCTCCATACTAGTAAATGGCAACAAAACTAAAGAATTTTATCCCACAAGGGGCATTAGACAAGGAGACCCCATGTCTCCTTATCTATTCATTTTATGCATGGAAATGCTCTCCAAAAATATGGGACCCCAGGTAGATACCCAAAACTGGGATCCTATTAAACTGAATCCAAGGTGTCCTCCCGTATCACATTTTTTCTTCGCTGATGACCTACCTCTAACGGGTCGAGCAAACGTAAAAACAATTAGAACAATGTGGAGAAGCATGGAGAGTTTTTGTTGCCTCTCTGGACTAAATATCAATAAAGATAAATCTAAATTATTTGTTTCAAAGACCTGCACTGATCCCATGAAAGCTATGGCTATGGTTCCATGCTTAACAACCATCCCAAGCACAAGGACTATCAAACCTTAATTGATAAAATGCGGGCAAGATTAAACAATTAGAATGCTAGGTGGTTAAGTATGGAAAGAAGATGTACTTTAATAGCCTCTACCCTCAATACAATTCCAAATCACTTGATGCAAATGACTCTCCAGCCAATCAAAACACTAAAAGCAATTGACAAAATTCAATGAGACTTCCTGTGGGGAACTACTAGAGACAAGAAAAAGCTTCACCTAATTGGGTGGAACATGGTTACCAGTACAAAAGCCTTTGGTGGCCTAGGCATTAAGAAAGCTAAATTAAAAAATTTAGCCCTTCTAACCAGCCTGGCATGGAGAATTCTTAACAATCCATCAACCTTTTGGGCTCAAGTTTTCATAAGTACATATGGGTAAAGTAGGAGAACTAATGGTTGTTCAAATACTTGGAAAAATCTCCTAAAGGGATAGACTATTTATAAAAAAAGGTATTAGGTGGCCAATCAATCAACATTCATATACAAATTGGATCCTAAATATTGCCAACCTAAGAAATAATATTATAGGACCCCTAACTCTTAATGAAGATGGTTTAAAAAGTAAGGACATTTGGAATAAAGATTATTGGGACCTAAGGAAACTCTCTTTTGAGCTCCCCGAAAGTATTATTACCAACATCAACTCCGTAAGCCCTACTAGTCACTATACTCGTCCCAATAATCTCATTTGGAGTATAAACCCTAGTGGTGTATTCTCCACCAACTCTTGCTACAAAATAATTGATGACCAAGTTTATACAAGTGTCAATTTCAATAGGATCCAGGACCTCAAGTTCCCTAATAAAATTGAAATCTTTTTATGGAAATTCTACCACACGTCTTCCCACTAGAGAGTACCTTGGAAATTAGTGTTAATATAGACCCAAGATGCCCAATTTGTAAAGGCTCCAATGAGGCTACAACCCACACTTCTGGGAATGTACGATTTCATAATCCTTTTGGCAATCCATGGTGTAACCATTACTCAACTAACATAATTGACTTATTAGAAATGTAAACCCTAAAAAACCAGTTAATTCATAACATGGGATGAGATATTCCCCTTTGCCTTATGGGCTATGGAACAACAGAAACCACAACAACCTAAACAATATTAGCAACCACATTAATACAAACAAAGTCATTGACCAAGCTATGGAATACCACCTACTAATATCCAAGCCTACTACTAATAATATCAAATTAAAGATCAATATTAAGTGGCAGGCTCCTCCAAAGGGATGATATAAGATCAACATTGATGGTGCCTTTAAGAACAACTGCCTTCAAGGAGGAATCAGCGAAGTAATTCGCAACATCAAAGGCTAATGGAGACTGGGCTACTACAAAAAAATTCCTACAACAGCCCCAATCCAAGGGGAACTTCAAGCAGTACGACATGCACTTCAACTAATTATCAAGGAAAACCTATTCCTGGTTGAAGTTGAAACAGATGCCATAGAGGTTATACGCTTCCTTCACGATGACTATCCAACTTATGATGATTTAGTTTATGAATGCAGGTGGTTAATGGAGAATGCAACTCAGCAAGGGGAAATCATAATGAAGCATAGCTTCCGCAAGGGGAACATAGTAGCACACCAATTGGCAAAAGCAGCACTAACGAAAACTAGTTATAATAAATCTTGTTCTTTTGTTTTACCTCCTGAATTTGTTATAGATGTCTGTCACAAAGATCAGGATGGTTATATATATGTTAGAACTTGTCCAATGGAAGTATGTAGTAGTATGACTGCTTTAGGCAATGAAAGTGCCTTAGAAGGCATAACTTTAGCCCATCGAGGCATATGTATTAGTGACAATGCAAGGGGTCATGTACCCTAGTTTCCTTTTCAGTTTAAGCAAAATGACGTTATTCTGGAATACACTTAAATTGGAACAAATAAGAGTAACAAATATTAGAGAAGTAGTTTTTGGTATTCTCCATGAAGTGAAAGCAAATGAACACAAACATTTATCAGCAAAGACTATAGATCTCTCCTTTTCAACCTCAGCAAAATGGTGTTATTCTGAAATAAAATAAGAACAAATAAGAGAAAAAAAGTATAGTCATGCATCTTAGTTTTTGGTCTTTCCCATGAAGTGAAAGCAAACGAACGCAAGCAATTGCAAAAACGGTAACGTACATTCATCAGCAAAGATTACTAAGGATCAGAATAGGATTCACTTATCCCCATAAAAATAAAATAAAGGAAAAACGAAGGAATGAAGTGAGAAATTAGAATGTAAGAAATAAAGAAAGTAATTTAAGAAGAAGAAGACATACATACGTCAAGAAATAGATAGGCACATTGTGGGGTTGTGGAAGAAGAAGAGTTACAGAAGAAAAGTTGGAGAAAAAGCTGAGTAGTAGAAGGGTTAAAAAAAAAGTCAAACAAAAGGAGCATACTTATGCACAGCATTTTAAAAATAGGATTAAAAAAATGAGATAAAAGGTAAATACCAGCCTTAGTGGGGTACACCCCTTGCAAATTCTTATAATAAATGTAGTCAAAATTTCAGAACAGAAGTCATTTTACTTGCATAACATAAAAACGTGTGGAAAAGCAGAAGAGGAAGTCAGGGAACACAACTAACTCGATCAAATTGCTCAAATATTTAAGGCGATGTGGATAGACAATTATCAGCTGAAGATAGGTATTTTGGAGCTTTTCTTGTACAAATAACTGCAGCGTTTTGGCACTCCCTTGTCAATTCGGCAGCGTGCAAGGCATTCTGGATTGCAGCGATTGTGGCCGCACAAATTCAATAAGGTTACGAGATGATTAGACATGAAAAACCAAGAGATATTCCTGTAATGTTTCTTAGATTAGGAACTAAAATGAGAGCATCATAATACAAAATACAAATATTGTCTAGTGCAAATCTTTGTGTTTTTTTAAGAGTTTGATTGCAAAATAAAAACGAGGAAGCTAATATATAAGAAGCTAATATGAACTTCAGTAGGGACAAACAAATCGTAGGATTTCTGTTTTCTCTTGGCTGGGGTACATCTCAACATATCTTATAAGATTAACTCGCAGTACAACATCTTATATAGATGACAAATCCATATAAAAAGTATATGTGGTGTGAGCAAAGCTTTGCTTGTGATCCCGCATATTTCAGTCAGAGATAATGTAACGACCCAATCAGTCGTTTTGAGATCTAGCATGTCATTTGGCGGTTTGAGATCTTGAGTAGCTTCACTTTATGTATTATGACTTGCACGTGTCGTTGGTTTCGATTTTCGAGAAGTTCAGAGTTGATTTGGAATAATAACTCTCAATTCGGAAGCTTTAAGTTGGAAGAGTTGACCAAGGTTTAACTTTTGAGTAAACGGCCTCGGAATCGGGATTTGAAAGTTCCTATAGGTATGTAAGGTGATTTCGGAGTCCGGCGTATGTTCGGGTTGAGTATCGGATGGTCCAGGAACGATTCAGCGCTTATTATCGGAGGTTTATATTTTGAAGGCTTTGAAATTTTCCAAGTTTGACTTAGAGTGTACTTGGTGTTATCGGACTCGGGATCGTCTTTCGGGACCTTGGATAGGTTTGTTTTATTGATTGGGGCTTATGTTTGAAGTTTGGTCATGATCCGGAATGTGTAAGTATGATTCTGAAGCGTTCAGCGAAGTTTGAATGTTTGAAAGTTAAAAGAAGGATTTCGATTGTCGATTCGTGGTTTTGATGTTATTCGTGGCGTTTCAAGCCTTTGGATAAGTTTGGACAAGGTATTGGGAGTGGCTGGTATTATTGGAAGGGGTCCCCGGGGCCTCGGGTGTGTTTCGCGGTGGTTTTGGACCATTTCTCCTTGTTATGCAACTCTGGTTTCTGGTATTCTTGGTATACATCGTGATAGCGGATGGAGAGACGCGATCGCGAAGAGTAACCTGGAGCTGAGTAGGATTTATTCATCGTGATCGCGGTACAAGATTCACGATCGCGAAAGGTAATTTGTTGGGCTGGAAGGTTGGCCTTCGCGTTCGAGGATCTTGGCTCGCGTTCGAGTAGGCTTGGTAGGTTATTGTACGCGATCGTGGAAGGACATCGTGATCGCGAAGAAGGAAGGGGGCTTGATGGGCTTGGTAGGCGTTAAGCCTTCGCGAACGCGGCTCAGGGACCACGAACGCGAAGGGAAGGGTTCATTAGGCATCATGAACGTGACCTGGGGGTCTGGAATGCGAAGAGTATTTTTGGGCAGCTGTGATTTTGGCCTTCGCGATCGCGAAAAGGAAAGGCTTGGGCAGATTACATTTTATTTCGGGACTTGGCTCATTTCTCACTTTTCACTTTAGATTGGGCGATTTTTGGATTTCTTTGAGGGGAGATTTTCATCATCTATTGCAAGGTACGCGATTCTCACTTATTGTGAGTTAAATACATGAATATATATGGATTTGAACATGAAAATTGGTAGAAATTGTGGGATTTTTTAAGAAAATCAAGAAATGGTATTTTTGGATTTTGACCACGGAATTGGACATGGAATTGGGAATAAATTAGATATTTGAGTTTGTTGTGCTATGGGTAATGTTTATCTTCAAAAAATTTTGGAATCCGAAAATGTGGATCCGAGGTTGACTTTGTTGACTTTTTGAATGGAGTTGGGAATTGTTAAAAATTGTTAAATTCCGAGTCTTTGAGTATATTTTTTATTGGTTTGCACATTGTTTGACTAGTTTTGAATCGACATTGGTTTGAAGAGTTAGAGAGGCGTTAGAGCAGGTTATCGAAATTCAAAGCGAGGTAAGTCTCATGTTTAACCTTGTGATGGGGAATTTACCTCGTAGGTGCTATAATTGATATATTCTATATGTCGTGGAAGCTACGCACGTATGACGTGACGAGTGTCCGTGTGTACGGTAGAGTCCTAACTATGTTTGGGTAGACTCACGCCATGCCTTAATTCTAATAATTGAGTTGTTCTTGCCAGTTTAATTGCTTTAATTTACATTTTGACCTGAGACTAGATTTGCATAAATTATCGGACATGCGATTTGGATATTTGGCGAGCTACTTGATTAGCAGTAGAGATTATACTTCCTTCGATGGATTTCTCCCATGTTGTACGTGTTAAATAGTTATGTGTAAATAGTCCTAGTTCCATATGTAGTAGGAGTAGAATATGTCCTAGTGCCATATGTAGTAGGAATAGAATATGGCACAGTCCCATATCTAGTAGGAATAGAATGTCCCAGTCCCATATGTAGTAGGAGTAGAATATGTATTATATATAGGGCTCATTGTATCATTGTTAATAAACAGATTTTTCTCCCTAGCATTCTCACATGGTATCAGAGCTTTAGTGAGAAAATTATCGTTGTACGTCATTCCAACGACATCCGAGAAGAACGATCTCATCGCCGTGCAATTTTTCAGCAACTTCATTTTGTTCCCAGGGTTCATCACTGCTACAGTGGTACTGTGCATATATCATTACCACCATCAAATCTGAAACCCTTGTGCGACAAACCCCAGAAATTCTAGTCCCATCGGAACTAAAAGCCAGTCATCGTGTATCTTTTCGGTTGACGACTCAAGATTTGATTTGCGTTATCTCCACATTGGTAAGTGTTGTGCGAAAACCAACACTACTATCTTGTTCGAAAAAGTTAGGCAACAAAACCCCAATCAATCGCTACGGCAAAAAGTCCCTCACGTGCCTCCACACGCCGCCAGAACTAGGGTTCCGATGAGCTACAGTAACTTTTCCGGCACGTATGAGCCATTCTGGCCACTAATTGACAAAACTTCTTTAACACAACTTACTCGTCTAGTGATTCCGAGCCTACCCATATAAATTACATCAAATTATGAGAATTTTTATTTTTTTCCGGCGTGAACAGTGTACTTTTTTGGGTGTAAACAGTGATTTCTCGGCATGAATAGTAATTTCCAAAAACTTTTCTGGTGTTGTTTTAGAACCTATTTTGTAGTGTGGAATTCGGCTTATTCTCACTATTTTTAACTTTTTCCAGTGACCTTTCGGCCAACTTCTGTTTATCAGCAACCACCTGGTTTTGTTGGTCAGGAGGAGTCTAGTGGCCTTGTATATTGAATGATCAGCTTGCAGATATTTTCACCAAGTCCCCCACTGGTCTTCATATTAGTTACATATGTAACAAGCTCGTTACATATGATTTGTATGCACCGGCTTGCGGGGGAATGTTAGATAGTTATGTGTAAATAGTCCTAGTTCCATATGTAGTAAGAGTAGAATATATCCTAGTCCCATTTGTAGTAGGAATAGAATATCTCCCAGTCCCATATGTAGTAGGAGAAGAATATGTATTACATATAGGGCTCATTGTATCATTATTAATAAATAGATTTTTCTCTCGTGCTTTCTCGCAGTACGAATTTGTCCGAAAGTTTCTTGAATTGCATAACTCACACATATATTCGTGGGTAGGGTTAGTGACCCGTTAAGTTTCACTATTCCTATGGGATCGGGCTTAACGCCTCAGCAGTATCATTATAGGATCAAGTCGTTCGCCTCGGCAGTATTATGAGATGCATCTATGGTTCGTGTCGGTTGACCCTCGGCAGTGTACACGATTATGGGATGGGGCTGAACGCCTCAGCGGTACGATTATGTGGTCGGGCCGTACACCACGGCAAGAAATCGTGCCATTACTCTTATAGGAATGGTCCACTCACCTCGGCAAAATCATGCGTAATATGTGATAAGAAGTTAGTGCACTCGTGAGTTTTCCTTACTTGAGATGTGACATTTTATCTGGTGTTGACCATTATGTATTCCATTCGAGGTAGTATCCAGTTATCGAGGATTTCGCGTTTACTCTCCTATTGGGGCTCGTATTATGCACATATAAATGTTTCATTGTTTTTGCCTCCTATGCCTCATACCTATTTATTTGTATTATATCTGATTTATTGGATCACTAGTAAGTGTCGACGTCGGCCCCTCATCACTACTTCTTCGGGGTTAGGCTAGATACTTACTGGGTACACATTGATTTACTTACTCATGCTACACTTCTGCTGATTGTGCAGGTACTGACACTGGGTACATTTGGTGGTCATCTTGGCACATAGGCTCAGCTACTGAGGAGACTTTGTGGTGAGCTACATTCCATGTTACGATCCGCAGCACACGGAGTTCTCATCTTATTCATTTATTTTATCCTGTCCATTTTATAGTCCAGACAGACATTGTATTAGGATTGTACTTTCCAGTAGATGCTCATTCACTTGTGACACAGGATTTTGGGGATTTAAATTTTGCTCGTGGTTGTATATGTGATTTCGGGTTTATATTTCGACCTCATTAGAACATTTAAAAAAATTACATTTATACTTTTTATGACAATGAACGAACTTTCACTCTTTATTTCTTAATTTGTTTTGAAATGCATTTTTGATTTACAATTGACTTATTGATAATTGTTGTCTTGCGTAACGGTAGTGTTGGACGCCATCACGACCTATTATGGGATTTGGATCGTGAGGGATAATGACACGCGGATTCTTTAAGCCCCAACAAAAGGAAGAAAGAAGAAAGAAGAAATGTTGTCTTAAATTTGACAAGACAAATATCTATAGTACATGCATTCAAGCAGTATTTCATTTTAATTTATGAGCTAAAATATGCAATGCAGATATTGTCTCTCAAATACGAGGTTGTTGTTGCTCCTTCTATTTGGGGGGGTCTTGTTCCCGAACAATTCAGGGAACCTAGTGAGCCTCCATTTTCTTCATCATATTGAGCGGTTCGAGGATACATCCATTTACAGCTGGGGTGGTGCTGTCCTCGCATACTTGTACAGGCAGATGTGTCGGGCTTGCATGGGCACACAGAGAGACGTTTGTGGCTTTCTACCGCTTCTACAGGTGATAACATATTCAAATAATATGTTCATTAGTTACAACTCTACCTAGTTAGAATTAATCTTATACTTTACGTCAACTTTGTATGTTAGGTTTGGGCCTGGGAGCGATTTCTGCAGTTTCAGCCACCTCTACCACAGCTACCTGTTACTGTAGCACCTCCGTTTCTCCCTCTAGCCAGGAGGTGGGTTCTCCGTCGTACACTTGCATGGGATTATGATGCCCATCATAATCTCCCCCTCTGCAGGGATGTGTTGGATCTGCTGGATGGCGCACATGTGAATATCTACCTAAACTTAACTGGTATAGATTAACTTAGTGTTGCGCATACTCACGATTTGTGTTCTTATTTGATAGTTCATCTGGACGCCGTACATCGAGGAGTTGATCGGTACCCTTCCAGCTTATTGCTCGCCCGGCCAACATATTTGGAGGACTTCTGTCCCGCTCATATGCCTCGATATTGTCGAGCATCATGCCTCCGAGCGGGTGCTTCGTAAGTTTGGCCTACCGCAGTCTATATCGAGGCAGCCTGTCTGGCATGCTTTACATTATCAGAGGGATGATCGGTCCAGGGCGGACGACACATTTATGGCATGGCTTAATGAGCAGATGGTTATTTGGGACATGCGAGATGAGTTGACCCCACCTACGCAGATGCAGGAGGTGCCTATTCAGGATTATATGGCATGGTACTGCCTTGTTACCCGACTTTTTATCGGGAACCCCATTCATCTGTCACACAGTCGGTATGTCCCATACGCCGGGAGACACGAGGCCCTAGTATATTTTCTGTTATTATTAATTATATACTTGTAACTTAGTGACACATATGTAGTTTATATTTTTTACTTTGTGCAGGCAATTGGGTTGCATACCGTTTATCAGATGGGACTGCAGATGCAGAGTCATGTCCACGATCCTATGGACATAGAGGATTATAGTCATCAATTCATGGATGTGGCTGCCCGGACACTGCATCGAGCCCGATCGGATCAGTATTTGGCACACGAGCCTGATTATGTGGACCCAGTGCAGTACGAGTGAGGTCGTGGTGTCCCACAAGCTAGTGGTGCTCGACGAGATGGTGGTGCCCGACAAGGCAGGGTGCCGGACGACGTGGGCGTGGGCGGAGAGGAGGTGGTCCCCAGCAAGGGGGCGTTGAGGCTCCTGCTGATGATGTTGTTGCTGCTATGGCAGATGGCATGCATGAGACGGACATGCCGATGCATCTCACTCCAGGGACATCGCAGGTGACCCCGTCGGGTCAATTATTGATCGCGGGCACGGATATTCCAGGAATGGATTGGGGTAGATACTTCCCAGGCCCGTCTACCATTTATGAGGATCGACCGAGCCGAGATTTGCATAGTGGGCACCGACTGAGTTATGGCTCCTCATCACATGCGCAGGTATGAGTTTATTAGTATTGAATTTGAATTTGTTTTACCTGTAACTTATTTATTTTCTTTAACTTTATTAATTTTATTTTTAAGGCTTCATGGGATGCTGACGTGGCTGTGACATATGATTACCTTCAGGAGCGAGCCGAGATCATGGTAAGACAATTAAATTGTTGTGAATTGTTATGTACTTTTCTATACTAAGCTTTCTATTCTTATGTAGCCTTCTACTGGACCGACGACCTCTTATATCGATCCTGACAGCACCGCTGATACATGTCATCCGGCGCCGCATCCGGCTATAAGGAGACGAATTGATGATGATAATCTCGATAGCGTATCCGGGCGAGATGCGATGCGCCTCAGGCCAGCGGATGCGTTGAGACATACCGGATGCGGGACACATTGATTCGGCCTTCCTTCTTTTTTTTTTGTATTTGGTGTAAATAATATTTTTATGTACATTAACAACAATATTTATATAATATACCCATTAATTTTTTAGTTCCCCTTTCGTTAGATAGTTTCATATAACAACACTAGCACTAAAACATAACTTCCAGTACAATTCAAATAAAATTTAGTACAACAAACAGGAAAACATTACTACAGCACAAACACAAACATAGCAGGCCAATATAATAAAAATACATGATATGGGAAAAATACACTAAACACATACATGTCAATGTTTAGCCCCGACCGCCCTTTATTCCCCGCTCCAACCACTTAAATTGTTCTTTCAGTTTTTCGTTTTCTTCTTCTACGTCTTTCAGTTTCGTCTTCACCTCCGCAAGTTCCCGTTTATATTGTTTTTTACGTTCCTTTTGGGATTCACAATTCCATTGGGATTTTATTTTTTCTTCTTCTACCTCCTTCAGTTTCTCCTTCAACTCTGAAATCTCTCTTTTACTTCCTCTTTCATGTTCCAATTGTCTTAAACACAAATTATGAAAATGCTGCAAAGATTCTTTGTAGCATTTCTGATAACATGGTTCATCAACCCATTCCTCAAAATTGCAAATAGGTTCGTCGGGAACCTTTTAAAACTGGTTCACACAGTGCCAGTAGCGGCGTGCAACTTCACCAACGTCCCAACAAGATTGCATCATGCATCTTTTTCCACACTTTCACCTTGGTGTGCGAAGAGGTTGAGACATTTGTACGTTAAAAAAACTTACTTTTAATAAAATATTTGTTATTAGTAATTTTTTAGCACACAAAATAAGTAGAATGAGCCCGTTATTTATAGGCGAGACAACACACATAACGTAGTGTTTAACCGCGCTAAATGCACACATAACGTACTATTTAATCGCGCTATATTTTGCGTGTTAAATATCATGATGTGTACAAGACAAGACAACTTTATGTCAGCTGGTCAGCCTTTTCAGTTCGACAAGACAACACACACAACGTAGTGTTTAACCGCGCTAAATGAACACATAACGTACTATTTAATCTCGCTATATTTTGTGTGTTAAATATCATGATGTGTACAAGACAAGACAACTTTATGTCAGCTGGTCAGCTTTTTCAGTTCGACAAGACAACACACATAATTAACGTAGTATTTAACCGCGCTAAATGCACACATAATTTTATTAAATTATCATTTAAAAAACTAAAATGGAAAAGTTCAAAACACAATTAACAAACATAAATTTATTTCATAAATCTTGCAACATAAACAAACACAACTAATTATTAAAACATAAACTCATGGATAGTTAGGCCCACTAGAAGAACACCCACCACGAGCTTGATTAGTATTTCCATCCAAACCACCTGAAGGACATTTTCGACGGTTGTGTCCTGTTTGCGAGCATATTCCACATTTGCGCGCATAAACGGTATCACTAACATCCATTTGGTTCCGTCTACGCGTTCTATTCCGCACCTGTATTTGACGCAAATAGGACTTGTTGCACACCATTTTAAATGGTTCCGGCGGCCAATAATGCTCAGCACTCACTGGATGCAACTGCCCATTATATGTGTTTAGATACTTGGAAACACTATATTGTTGATAAACATAGTTTGTCTCCCCAAAACCGATACGTTGAAAACACTTGATGGCATGTGAGCAAGGCATGTGGTAGATGAACCATTTCCCACAAAAGCATAACCTTGATGATTCATTTACAGTATGTATATTATTCCCCCAATTTTGATGGATAGTGGTGCGAACTTCAAAAATATTTCTTTCATTATCATACTGCAAAAATGAATGCCAATATGCTCGCCATCTGTATTTCTCAAATCTCTTTATCGGCAGTGGTATAAATTCAACACTCATTTCCATCAATGTCGTTGCAGCTGCAGACCATTCAACAAACCTCTCCGCCATCTACTTGAATAACATCTGCACCATGGCTGTGACATGCAATCCTCTTGCTGACTTCAATAACCCGTTGAAAGACTCTGACACATTTGTAGTCAGAATTTCCCATCGTCTGCCACCATCCGCATGCAAAATCCACTTTTCAGGGTGATGTCGCATTAACCAACAATAGGCTTCTTTCCTGATAGATTCCATGTGCCTCCGGAATTTATGATGTTGGTGGTTTGTTGCTGCCATCCTCACTCCGTGCATCTGCCAGATCCTGATTTGATACGTCGTTTTCGGGCAATTGAGTGAGTACGGGTTGTTCAACTTGCTAGTTTTCACTGCACAACCAACAAAAATATAAGCTACTGAAATTAATAAATACTTTCCATATAGCTATATCACTTCACTTACAAGTCGTAATGTGATGAAATTCCTTGATGCACGTTTTCAATTAGGTGATGACTACTGGATGGACCACTTATAAAATTTATATCCGGACGGTACCCCCTGTTAAATATATGAGCGTTAATAAAAATTCAATACACCAAAAATGTACATAATTAACACAAATGAAAATTGAAGTTTACCACTCGTCTTGTGAATTATGGAAAGCAGGATTGAAATTATTTTCTCGATGCTCATTCACCGGCGGTGATAAGTTTAACTCAAGGAAAACTATTTCATCTGGAACCTGTCTGGCAAAAACTGCTCCAGAATAACCACCCGATGACTGGGAGTTATCCCTACTATGCGCAACCTCATTTTTGGGAACGTCTTTGACCTTGGCGTACATATCCAACATTGTGATTACAAGAAATTTCCGACATTCATCCGGAGTCCTCAGAAAATCACTCAAAGTTTCATCATCGTTGATGTTAAACTCCAAGTAAAAAGAAACCCCTTGCGGAGTGACGGAATACAGATATCTTCCGGTTACTTTAAGAATCACTGAACGTTTCCTCACACTCATTTTTTTGCATAAAAACGATATCAATTTATCGTACTCCATTGTAAGTGGAAATTTAACATGACATTGTGCAGGTAAACTGTATCCCACAGAGTTATTCTCCATCACAACCTCACCCCTCCCCTCCCCCCCAATATAAGGAAACTCTTATTCTACGCTCTTCAGACATAATGGAAAATTTCTGGAGAATTTAACAATAAGAAACGTTTGAACGAGACTTAAAACAATTTTGAATGATTTTTCTTACAATCTTAACCTCTTTATATAGGAAATGGCTAGCTGAGATTTTTTTTATGTATAGCGCCCAAAAACTGGGCGCTATACACATTTGAATTATTGTATCCAACAAAAAAAATGGAATTAATAAGAAATATATGTATAGCGTCCATTTTTTGGGCGCTATACTGACACAGTCAGCTTTTTGCAGTATAGCGCCCAAAAATTGGACGCTATACATTAACACAGTTACCGTTAATGTATAGCGCCCAATTTTTGGGCGTTATACATAGTATGGCCGTCTTTTTTTTCCCCACTTATTTTCGTTGTTTGTGTCAAAAAGTACATCATTTTGGTTCCGGACTCAATTGGGAGGGGCTCAAGTTTTCTAAACGTCTGCCCCAACTTTTGGTCCACCCGGTGGATTAACCGCCTGAGGGGTGATTGACAAGAATAGTCTCATAATGGATGATCTTTAAATATTATCCTCGATTTTGAATCTACTTAAAAAGTAACCCCTGATCTGCGCACGCAATTTTGTGCTTTATTTTATTTCATGTCATTTCTTTCATTCTTTTCTCTTTTAATTTTGTTGTGAATTGTTTGGAGCAAGTCCGTTAGCTTTTAATTGTGCTTTCTTTAGTGTCTCATACACTCCATTCCGAACCGATACTTCATTATCTACTTGGATTGATTTGAGAAAGTTGGTTGTGAAAAGAACTTTTAGATACCCTTGTGTGGAAAAAGGCTTGAATGGTGAGTTTAATTGAGTGAGGTCGCAAAATTCTTTGACCTTTGAGTGTAAACACGAGTGTCGAGTGACATCTATATTGAGTGAAACACTAAGTAAGGGAGTGCATTGTGAGGTCCTATTTTTACTAACCGACTTTCTTGCTTTAAGTTTTTTTTTTAGGTACAAGGAGTCATAAGAGAGTTATGGATGGTTATGTGGGTTCTTCTTATGGAAGTAATTGTGCTTCTCCAAGTGTTGAAATATTTTATGATGAAAGTGGGAGAAAGATAAATTTGAGACATTATGAAGCGAATGTAGAAGGCTATGGTGGTTGCTTGGTTGCTATAAGTAATTACTATGCGACCAACTTTATTGCTTCTTCCTTTATTGAATGGTTAGGATTGAGTTGTATTCCAAGGGATTCGCCTTATAAATTTCGGGGTGAGCGAGTTGATAGAGGTGTGATGGTTACTATAACCAAAAGAGACTTTAAAGATGTGGTTTGGTGTGATGTATATCCTATGAAGTATTGCCATGTGCGACTAGGAAAGCCTTGGTTTCTTGATCATAATCTTCCGATTGATGTAGAATGGAATAGGTATGTGGTTGATATAAATGGAAGGGTCATTATTTCATTCCTAAATACTT
Organism: Nicotiana knightiana; assembly: GCA_005239525.1. Taxonomy (NCBI): domain Eukaryota; kingdom Viridiplantae; phylum Streptophyta; class Magnoliopsida; order Solanales; family Solanaceae; genus Nicotiana; species Nicotiana knightiana. The sequence continues at coordinate 10,739 of ML423193.1, read as the reverse complement.
TGAGGATAAGTTGGTGGCAAGGCAAGATATTGGATATGGAGCTTGGAGTGCGAATTAATTCACAAGTCCTTCTCTTAGTCCAAGTGGAGATTATGATGCTTATACTATGTCAAGCCAAGTTGCATCCTTTGATATTTTTTACAATGTACTTTACACTTATCCACCACCTCACTACCAAGGCTCTTGAGGTGGTATGGGTGGCGGTGGTGGAGGAGGGAAATTGTCCCTCCTTGGTGGTGCTTGAGGCATATGTTGTGGAGGTAGAGTTAGTGGTGGTCTAGGTTGTGGTGAAGGTTGATAAGGTTGTAGTTGAAGTGTGGTTGGGGGTTGTAGTTGGTGTTGGTAGTGGGGTGATGGATAAGTGATGATTCTTTTGACTCTACTTTAACTTTGTTGAAAGAATGTTCTGAACTTTATGAAGAAACGAGTCAAGAAGAATGTGTTGATAAATTCTTTGATTCTGTTTCCATTCCTTTGGAAGAAAGATTCAGTTTTTATGATGAAACGAGAAAATGTGAATGTGGTGATGATTTGGTTGAGAGTAAAAAGGAAAGTAAAGTTTTTGATGCTAGCACTAGTATTAGTTGCTTTACTTATCTTATTCATATTTTGAAAGAACATTCTAGTTAGATTTTACTAATGCTTCTTTGAGAAAAGTTAAGAATGTTTCTTTTGTTCTTTTGAATGATCATTGTGACCAAAAAGAACCCAACTTTATTGATTATTTTGTGAAGTTTCAACAAGAGAAAGTTGCTAAGGGTAAGGAAATCCTTGAACTAACACTTCGGCATATTATTGGTCACGAGCTTTTTCTTTTGCCCAAAAGCAAGATTTGTATGTACATTTGGATTATGCTTATCTTGTGTTTATCTAAGTCCATTGAGGTAAAGATGCATAACTTCGAGAATTTTGACATTCTTTGTATGATGATTCATGATGAACTTGGCATATCTCTTACGGTTCCATGTGAAGTTGGTGCTGGGAAGTATGTGGATATATACTCGGGGATTAAAGTTTGTTTTTAACCCGGAGTTGTTTCTTATTGTGGTAAAGTGTGTTTCTTTGGATTGAAGAGTATGATTCCTGCTTCTTATGACACTTGGTTATACCATAAAAGTCTACACTTTATTGAGAATTTTACAAGGTTATGGTTTTGTTGGAGGCATGGAACTTTACTCTCTCTTGATTCTTCTCATGGATATTATTTTCCTTATAGTCAAGTTTGTGTCATTTGTGTTGAAGATGTATTGTTTCTAGATTATGACACTTGGATATACCATAAAAGTCTACACTTTATTGAGAATTTTACAAGGTTATGGTTTTGTTGGAGGCATGGAACTTTACTCTCTCTTGATTCTTCTCATGGATATTATTTTCCTTATAGTCAAGTTTGTGTCATTTGTGTTGAAGATGTATTGTTTCTAGATTATGACACTTGGATATATCATAAGAGTGTTACTTTTCAGTGCAAGATTGAGAACTTTGATCTTTTAGCTCGAATATACTATGCTTTGATTGTGATTGGCTTGATACTTATATGTGTCCCATTCGTGGTTTTGCAAGGTCCAAATTCGAGGACGAATTTCATTCAAGAGGAGGAGGATGATACATGTGTCGCGCCCCATTTTTCCTCTCCTTTTGGATTGGTCAGGATTTTTGACATTTTGGACAACTCCTTTAAGGAAGAGTGAAGAGAGGAGAGTCGCCACCTAACGGGTTTGAGATGTGCTATGGCACCTAAGGGGTTTATCTGTAACTAGGTTGTTAACCAGAGACAGAGTAAGGGCTTGAAATTATCCTAAGGGGAAGGTGTTAGGCACCCCTCAGGATCCACAAGTGTGGTTCCCAGCCAAACAGCTTTTCTGAATTTTGTACAATTAGCAAATAAACAAATATGGCTCAAATAGTAGGGGATTTAGTCTAAGTACGCAGATGTTTGAAAATAATCAATGAAAAGTTAGATTTTGAAAAGAATTACAATCTAAGCATGTAAAGGTAAAGGATATCCTAGGTTTTATAATATGGATCACATCAATGCAATACCCGGTATGACACTCCTCAGAGAGGGGCTACGCGTGGTATTAGCGCACCGGTCATCATATCCATATTCTACCCTTTCCCACCCCGTGAAGGTAACTAAAGCGCGTGTGGGTCACGAACTCTATTGCATGTTGTTACTCGTCCCTTCCTATTAGTCTTGGAGGATTTTAGGACTTCTATCCTATAAAGGAGGTGCTAGGCAGATCCTCAGGTTTTAAAGGTAAAAATTACTAAGGCGACACATAATAAAACATATAGGACTTCAATTAAGGGGAGCATGGAAAGAAAATAAAAGGCTCAAGTATACCTCCACACATAGTACACATAAACAACATGACTCATACACAGTTAAGGTCCAGATTCAGGTTCAGATCCTAAGCATGGTATCTAAGTGATAACACAAAGACAAATTTATTGCATAACTCAGAGAGGAAGTCTTAATCAGGCTTGCCTACTGGTTTTAAATATGTTGGTAATTAAACATGATCACAAAAGGCAGTTCTGGTTTTTATTTCTTTATGGTTGATTACCTAAGGCTTTCCTAGGCGTGTAGAAGTTATTCAGAATTGATGACAATTTCAGGTCGTTATACCTAATAACATGTAGTTCTATGTGTTACAAGCATTCAGAGACTAATTACTAGTTTATTAAAACAAGAAGACTATTTTATATATCTATATTTGGACTAAGTGTAGTTAGACGAGTATGATCCTACAACATGGTGTCTAATGCAGAATGATGCATGTGCGATTGGTAGATCAGGATTTCTAAATGAACATAAATCATAGCCTTATGCACAGTTTCAGAAATAGCATAGGTGATAGTTTTTAATGTTGTTTATCTTAAAGACCAGGTTTTCTAAGTGCGGAGCATATTTGCAGCATGATTACAGTTTTTGTTACCATTATTTATTCTAGGACATGACTTCTAAATGAAGCTTCAGGACACATTTATATGAGCAGAATCACATAATAACAATTTACTTAATTATTTTTCCTATAGAAAGGATTTCTAAGTGATGATGAGATGCTGAAAACAGTACATATAAATCCTAAATAGCATGATATCTAATGCATGGCATGCTTGGCATGTTGTACCTAAACATGGCTGCTATTGCGCATAGAGAGAGTAAACCTAGGAAGCATGATTTCTACCCTTGATTACACTACAACATGCATATTACCCACCCCTTTTCACTATCCAACCCCAGAGTTGTTTACAATTATTTATTACAGACCATTGAATAGGAATTACATAACTGAAAGTAAAGAAAATAAGAAGTTAACTATAGGGAGCCTACAATATAGGCACAGATCTACATGTCCTCAATTCCAAGTAATGTTTCACAGCCTTTTAACAATCCGGATGTGTCAGAGTTCCCTAAGGACCTCAAGGGATCCCGGGCAGTGCTCACACCCAGATTTCATAGCCAAGATAGAGAGTAAGTGCAGTGTGGAATGGTCAGCCTTTGTGTGTCAAAGTTCAGAGGGAGCTCAAGGGTCCCAAGGCAATGCTCACACATAGGGGGCAGAACTTAATGATCTAAGAGTAGAGTGAGAGTGCTTGACATAGTTTTGAAAAGGTTAAGTAAGAAAAAAAATTTGAAAAGGGTAAGTAAGAAAACAATTTTGAAGAGGGAAACTTGATTGAAATAGTTTTATAACAAAGAAGTTTAACTACTAAAAGAGCAGGAACACCAACAAGTTCAACATCACACAAAGGACCAGGAATAGTCCAACAATCACAAGCAGGGGTAATGAGATTTGAGGGACAAATACAGAGCATGTGAGGGAAAACATGTAGCAGGTAGTACACCATCAAAAGTTCCTAAGGATTCAGGGGATTGGGGGATACAATAGGGTATAGGATTATACTAACATAACATGGCCAAATAGTTCAAGACAGTAGGATTTACCCTAATCAAACTAATGTACCAAACATAGGCATGAATATTCACGTAAAATATGTATCAAGTACATAAAGACATGTTGGTTATGACAAATAGAGTATAACTTATCATGTGAATGGAGTTCAGGATCCTAGTTACATGTTGAACAACAAAATAATAAGTAAAAGCAAATTAGAAACACAATGAATTGCAACAGTAGTAGAAACATGTTGGTTTGAGAACTGAAATCTGAATTAGAACATACCACTGAAGTGAAGAAAGCAGTAACACAAACAGGAAGTAGGAGATGCACAATAGTTAGCCTTGGCTTGCAGCCGGCTAACTTAGAATAGTAGTAACTAGCACAGAAAAGAGAGAGAGCAGAGAGTCTTTAGTTGTGAGAGAGAGAGAGTTGAACAGATTAGTTCGTGTCGTGTGATAATGAGAGAGTAGAGTATATATAGTTTTGAAAATAGGCATAAAATAAGGTAACAAATAATAGTTCAGCACAATTATAGAAGTAAACATCAATTAGGATCAAATTAATGTTAAGACTCCCTTTAATTAAGGAGTCATGTACAAACGATAATAGATAGTGATTAAATAAGGAAAAAGAATCGTGTAAGAGTTGATTTTAACATATAAAAAGCAGCATAAGTATAGAGCATGTAAGCAAGGCCAAATTCAGAATGTTCTAATTAAGGAAAGGTTTGAGAATCAATTTAACAACTTAGAATAAGGCATAAAATAATTTAATTCTAGAAACCAGTAGGAGAACCCTCAAGTGAGGTTTGAATTACAGGAAATCATCATTAATCAGAAAAAGTATCACACATTTAAGGAAATACTCAAAATCAGTGAAATGTCAATCATAGAGATGTAGGGATTCACAAATAGAATATAGTACTGATTTAGCCTAGCCTTATGATGATAAACATAATAAGCATATAACAGACAAAAAATCATAACCCTAAGAAGACAAGTAGGGTAAAATAATATATAGAATTAGGAATTCGTATAGAACATAGTCTAAATCAACGGGCTAAACATGATGTAGGCAGAATAAGAAGCATCAAAAACATTGACGGAGGAAAATAAGGTAAAATAACAGAATAAGCAAGAACAATTGCAGCCAGAAACCCTAACAAGCAAATCATGAAGTAAAAATCTCAAAATCACGAAGTACTCATGAAAGCACAGTAGTCATAATAGAATAGGTAAATATATTATCGCAAATAAGCTCAGAACCATAGATTAAAACCAAGAAATTTGGGGGGTTTTAACAAAAATGAATCAAACAAAGGGAAAAGCTTAAATCATATTTAAACACAACGAGAATCATAAAATAATGCTAAGAAATCAGAAAGAGAACTGTTTTGAAAAAGGATTTAAAAACCCTAGTTTAAAATAATGAAGAATCGTTTAGGAAACAGGAAAATCTTTGAGGAAAACATGGAAATAACTCGTAACGTGTATAGATCTGTTACAGATCTAGAAGAATCGAGAGTTTAGAAGTTAGGGTTTCGAATAGAAAACCCAGAGAAAAGGAGAAGTAACTCAAAATCACTGGTGTTAACCGGAAAGTGGTAAGATCTTACTCGGACGGCCATGGATGGCCGGAAAAATGGCATGAGATCATAGGAGGTGAGTGAGCCGCCTCTGGTTCACTTGAGGGATTCAAGAGCGATGACACATGTTTAAGGAGGGAGCCATGAGGCTGGGGTGGTGAAACCACAATAATTTCCGGCAAGGCGACGATCGGAGAAGGGGGGCAAGGTTTAGCAGAGGGAGTCGAGGAGACAAGAGAGTTAAGAGAGATGAGAGAGTTGAGACAGCGGAGTGAGTGAGTGGGAAATGTGAGAGGGGGAGGGTAGTCATTAGGTTTATTTTAGGAAGGGATTATCTGGACCGTTGATCAAATTTGATCAACGGTCGAGATTGAATCCGGATTGGGTCGGGTAGTTGTTTGGGCTTGGGGGTCTGTTGGGTTATTTAATTGGGTTAGGGATTAGGCTAATTTTAGGCTATAATTGAAATAAAAGGGGCTAGCTGTTAAATACCTAATTAAATTAGATAAAACAATTTATAAGAATTGCTAATAATTGTATAAAATGAAATTGATGCTTAGAAAAATAAATTAAAATAAATGATAGCATTTAAAAACTACAAAATGACTAATTACTGGATAAAAATAGTATAAAACATATGATTGGGCTATAATTGCAAAGTTATTGCAATCATAGCCAAAGAGTGCCAATTTAGCTAATTGTGAAATAATTTTGTCTTAGTAGGACCCTAAATAATAAATTAAATCAAGATGCTTTTAAAATTGTTTGTAATACAATTTTATAATTAATTATTAGAAATAAAATACTGGATAAATTAAAATAAATTAATAAAAATATGGAAAAATTATAGAAAAATACCAATTGCTATGAAAGCATGTTAATGAAGGTATATATGCAATTTTAAAATATCGTGGGGAAAATTGGGTATCAACAAGATGTCGGATGAACACGATTAGCGAGACTAATTTTCAAGTCAATATCATAGCATTCAAGTGCTTTAAAGGATTCAAGCTTAAGAAGGTCATATTAGCAATTTAGCTATTTAGGCTAGTCTTACAAAGCTAAGGTTATTTTAGTTATTTAGCCTAAATAGCACTCTAGTATAAATAGCCCCTTCCTCTCATTTTGAAATGAAGCTTTTGATGATGATTGATAAACAAAGACCAAACCTTGAGAGGTTTATTGTATCTTTTATTTCTCTTTATTTACCATGTTTCTAGATTATCTATGTTAGGTTTATCATGTATGAGTTCATGTTCATACTCTTGGATTATCTTTTGAATTTGAATGTTAATTCATTATTCTAGTTGATATATCTTCTAGGGGTTTTGGATTGCATTCTTTACTTAGCTTAATCCGTGTTCCTTGTTAGTGTTCTTCCTCGAATAAGGTTTATCATAGTAAATTCAAGGGGTCTAACAAATTCATAGTTAGGTTCTTGTCTTTCTCTATTTTAAACCCTAATCTTCTATCTTTTTGATTTGCATATTTTGCATTATCCACGTTTTCGATACGATTCCGTATCAAAGTTCAAAATCATCATCAGAACCTACCGAAATCGTTAAAACACCAATCAGACATTGTTTAGCAAGAACGTTGACCATGGTCAACTCTAACAACTTTCAAAGCTTCCTAAAGGGGCAATTGTTCATTAGAACATACAAATATAGGTCTCAATAAAAGGGTGGGATATATGTCGAGTTATTAAACATTAGGAGAAGACGATAAACAATTGAAAAATAGATAAAGAATGAGAAGAATTGAAAGCAAATTTAAAATTTCAAAACATCATCCCCCCCCCCCCCCCCCCCCCCCCCCCCCCCGTCCTACAAATAGCTTAACTATTGAAATTGCTGACAAGTGGTTTAGTGAGTAAGGACGAATAGAAGGGAATGTTTTCCTCTCGGCGCACGTTAAGCGAGTATTGCTAATGTGCACGAGAAACACGACAATTTCGGCCACCAGCACTACCGTCACCGACGAGTACAGTAACAATGGTGAATGCTATACCATCACATGAAAAATCACTCACTTTTGGAAGCTTCTTACCATTACAATTTCAAACCATACGTGAGGAACCAGAAGAGGAAGAGAGAAATAATAATCAACTCAACCTATATGGGAAACAAGCTGTGAGAAGAACATGGGAAGAGGTTCCCCGCCGGCTTCAATTCTCTGATTAAGTTAAATCCACAGCAAAAATTCCAGATGAACCACAAAGACCAGCGATAGTGGATCAGGGAACTCAATCGGTGGAGGAGAAAACCTATAAGAGGAATCGAAGCTCACAAATGGGTAAGGCGCTTACATACAGACCTCCAGATCTGCATGGGGATACATTTGTAGCTACGATTGTTAATGAGGACATTAAGGAACAACAATAATATTGGGGCAATTCTCTTATAGGATATGTTCTAGGGGATAATCCTACTTCAAATCCATCGAGAATTATGTTGATAATGTGTGGACCTTTGTTAACAAGACAAAACTTTTATATCATAATGATGGCTATTACATTTTTAGATTTAATTCAGTGGATGATAGGGATCGAGTCATGCAATTAGGTCCCTATACATTCCATAATAAGTCGTTCATATTGAAGAATTGGTCGGTTGGTTTTGTGTTTGATCCTGAATGCCTAACTGTATTCCATTGTGGGTGAGGTTTCCTAGCTTACCAGTTGGATACTGGTATACTGAAGTACTAAGCAAGCTGGCTAGTGCAGTGGGTAAGCATATGTACACTGATTTGTTTACAGCGAGATTGATCGTATTTCATATGCTAGAGTGCTAGTAGAAACAGATATTTCTCATCCCCTTCCAAATGACATTGAACTTCACACTCCAGGAGGTATTATCCAACAAGGTATTGAGTAAGATTAGAAACCAAAATATTGCATAGATTGTGCTAAGGTTGGGCATACTACTGAGGACTGCAAACAGAGGAATACCCAAGAGACAACTAAAGAGTTTGCAGATCAAAAAAAGAAGAATAGAAGAGGTAGAAGGAGAAGGAAGGTGGTGACTAAATGGGTAGCAAAAGACAAGAATAACAATGTAAATGAGCCAACCACTAATGCTCCTCATACTTCTGAAGAAAAGGACATTGTCACAGAACCACAGGGGACAAAGGCTGCTTTGGATGATAATGAATTTCAAGCATTAGTAGAAACAATTAGGAAAGAAGGGTGGCAAGGTAAAAGAGTGGCTGAGGGAGGATTGGAAGAGCAGACACGAGTAGCTAGCTGCTATACCAGTCACATTGGTATTACTAATAGATTTGAGGTGATGACTCAAGGATATGTCTCATCTTCTGCAGGGCCGGGTGGGCATGACCATTCCATACCTCCATGATTATAAGTACCTGGAACATAAGAGGGCTCAATAGGCCCTTTAAACAAAAGGAGATGACTCTTTTTCTAAAGAAGTATAAAGTAGAAGTAATGGGGATAGTTGAGACAAGAGTAAAAGTGAATAAATCTAGAAGGATAACACAGAAAATAGCAAAGGATTGGAAAGCTCATTATAACTATGACCATGCTTATAATGGTCGTATTTGTCTATTGTGGAAATCTCATAGTAAGCTCCAAGTATTGGAAGTTGATCACGCTCAACTATGTCTTATAGAAAGACTAAACGGGCGCTGCAAATATAATCTGGGTATTACACCCAAAGTCGATCCCACAGAGAATTGTACGTATCAATTGAGTCTATAAAATACTAAACTGTTACTTAATCACTTTTCTCAAGACTTTTGAATATCAATTTGTGTTGTTTAACTAATTCTACTAACAAGAATAATAAACTAACAATTAACTAACAATTTAATGTAAACAATGATAATAAAGGTCTAAGGTTATGGTTTCCCCCGTTGGTGAATTCTTTCTCGGATACTTCTTATAGCTTGATTAATCGTCTCTATCAATCATGAACTCTCTATCTACCATAAATCTCTCTCAAGTAATTATGATAATTTACTAGACGCACTCTCTCAAGTTACGCTAGCTAGATCGCAATACAGTTCACTTTAGATTGCACCCGAGGTATCGTTATCTCTAATCCAACCTCTAAACCCTCGGTTATGACTTTCGTCTATACTCTGGGAGTGGTGTTGTTCAAACAATTACCTAAATATGCACTCTCTCTCAAGTAGATACATACTAAATAGGCACAGCTAATTGATGGCCATTCAATTAACTACAATAAGAACGTAGTTGAACAAATAGAGAATAATCAATCAAAATATATTAATATCACAAGAAATTCATCCCCAACGGGTTCTACCAAAACCCTAGATTAAAAACTTAGCTACTCATGTCTAGAAGAAACAAAACTACAAGAAATTGCATAATTGAAATATAAAGTAAGAAATACTAGATGTAGAACTCAATGTTCTTGCACTTCACTGGAATTTTCTCCTTTTATTCTCTTCTCTACTTTGATTCACGAAAATCCCCTTGTAATTGTGTTTTAGGAGTCTATTTATAGGTTTAGGGTGAACCCTAACCGTGTAGGAGATGTCTATTTCAATTGGGAAACACTTAAACCCGTCAAAAATTGATTTCTGGCCGACTGGGGACCCTGGCGTTATCAGCCCTAACGCCAGGTAGGGCTGGCTGTTTGGCTCTGTCGCCCGGCTATCGCCCGGGTGTCTCCTTTCGCGTATTTTTCGACGTATTTGCATCC